>PVIY010029490.1:0-31953 GCA_004026745.1 Myrmecophaga tridactyla
AGAACTTGGGGTGCTCAGGAGCCTAGTTACTCATACCTGAGTGTGTAAGGCGGTCAACCCCACACCCTGGCCTTGCTCCGTCCATCCCAGGACTCGGCACCTCCCCAGTCTTGCTGACGGAGCGGCAGGGGACAGACTGTGCTCCTGCCGAAGCCTCACCCAGGACATGGCCACCTGGTTCCACTGGCAGCGCCGTGCTCAGCTCTGGAACATTGCACGGTCAGTCATACATTTCCACCACTGATCTTCTTTCTTAAATAAGCACTCAAATTTATGGGTAATCATGAAAATCTTCCATCAAATATGAGTCACAGCCACAAGAACGGTGAAGCAGGGACTGTTGTGTTTAACGAAATGCTGACCCAGGCCAAGGAGTAAGAGTTCAGATGCCATCCCACCCATTTGCTCCCTGATGCCCTGACTTCCTGCCCTGTGAGCCGTCTCAGTTCCTGACTGCTCCTGGGATGCCTGGAGGACTCCGTGCTGCCCACAGAGCCCACCATGCCGGCTGCTAAGGCGCCAACCACCCTGTGACACGGTCTTGGGGTGTGGGTGACAGACAGGGCCTGCAGCCTCGGGTGGGGACCTTGGCATACCTGGTGCTACCTTGGGGGCTGAGAGAGTCTTTGGTGCATGCCAGTTCAAAGAGACCCCTGGGCTGCCAACTGCAGGGTGCCATGCCTAGTTTCAGGGGTGACAGTGCCGGGGACAGTCGTCCAAGCATCTCCACGCAGCCAGAGCCCCGGGATGGACAGGCGGAGAGGGAGAAGGGCCTGGGGAGGGCCGCGCTCAGCTCTGTCTGAGAATGTGGCTCCAGGCACGTCCCTTGTGGCTGTGCTGACCTTGCTACACCTGCCCCCCGGCCCCTCTTGCAGTCCAAAGGTCACGGAGATGGTGGCAGCAGGGAAGACAAATCCTGGTGCCAATGACCACTAGCTGTGACCTTGAGAAAGGCCATTGGGCGCTCTCAGCCTTGGGAAGCTTCACATGGTCAAAGAGGGCATGTCCCTCACCAGGCCCGGTGGTAGCTCTCTTTTCTCAAGTCCTTCACCCATTTTAAAAGCAACCGTGTACGGGGAGCTCATGGAAGGTGAGGTACTGGCCAGCAGCCACCGAGCTCCTCACTCAGCCACGCACACTCCAGGTGAGATGTATTTGATAGTTGCTCATCTTACAGACGAGACAATGGGCCTAGGGGTAACGAGCCCACCTGGGTAGGAAATGGGGGCCGACATGCCACGCAGCCACGCAGGTGCCTCTTCCTCCCTCTGAGACCATTTGTCACACACGGAGCTCCAGCCACATGCACTGGCCTGTGGGGCCTGGGAAGGCAGGGTGGAGTGGACACCTCCTGGAGAGCTCCAGGCAGGGCCACGGAGGACAGAGGGGGAAGCCATCTCCCATGCCTAGGGCTAGGGTGCAGCCCAGGTGCTGGGGATGTTGACCTCGTGAGACCTGCTGGCTCCTCAGTGGTGGATCAGCATGTGCGAAGGCAGGAGGCAGCAGGACTGGGCCATTTCCGGGGTTTGTCCCCTCCCCTGGCCATTGTGGCAAGGCCACCCCAGCCAGGGAAGGCAGGGGGAGGCCAGCCAGCGGCCTGGCCACTCCCTGTCCTGTGCGTGGCCCAAGGGTGCCTGACCCGGCCAGCCCCCTGCCTGCCGCCACCCCCTGCCAGCTTGTTCAACACTTTGTGATGAAATCTCATTATCTGCGGCACTTATTTTTGTCTTCTCTATCTATTTTGGGAAGCAGATTCTTAGATCAGCAATTAGAAATGTCACTTGTACTTTGGGGGTGGGGGTAATTTGCAAAGTCTATAATTGAGGATAGTAATCAAATTCGTTGACAACTTCAATGGCACTAAAATGGTAATTAATTGTAAATTTTTGATGGAATGTATAATATTTATCTATTTTTGAACTTTTTTACTGATCAGCAACAAGCTCTGGTATCTTATGTTCTTTCTAATCTGATCTCTATAGTTAGCATAGATCCCCCCTCGTCCCAGTAAAAATTTCCATGGGAAAGGAAAAAGCTACTTAAGAAAAAATGTCAGGGTCAACTAGATCTTCAGGACATAATTATGGGATGAGTGAGAGTGGTGCACTTTGGGCTGCCAGGCTTTTGGTCTCCTGGGGCTTTGCAGGGCAGAGTGTAGGCCCTGGGGCCAGGTGAGGAGACATGGGGTACACCCAGCATCCGGGTACCAGGTAAAGGGCCACCAGCCATCCCAGGAGCTTGTGACCCTCTGGTTGGAGCACTGGAAGCCCTGCCTCCTAGGAAACTGCTCGTCCCCCAGGAAACTCAGGTTTCTGCAGGCCCCTGAGCTTCCGAGGCAGGGAGTGGAGGCTTGACCTGCTCCAGCACACCTGCTCATCTCACTGCCCAGGCAGAGCACGTGTGTGGGTGACAGGCCAAGCCACGGCAGGAACACTTGTGCTTTGATTTGCTGAAGTTGCTGAATGCAATATACCAGAAATGGGCTGGCGTTCAACAATGGGCATCTATTAGGTTACAAGTTACAGTTCTAAGGTCATGGAAATGTCCAAATTAAGGCATCAGCAGGAGGATACCTTCTCTGAAGACAGGCTGCTGGCGTCCAGGACACGTCTGTCACGTGGGAGGGCACACGGCCAGCGTCTGCTGGTCCTCGCCTGGGTTTCATTGCTTTCAGCTTCCGGCTTCAGCGACTTTTATGGCTTCTGTGTGTCCTTGCTGGCTTGTCCGGGGACTCTCCTCCCTCACTTCTGTTTTTTTGTCCTCATCAAGGGCTCCAGTAAAGGACTAAGACCCATCCTGAACTGGGTGGGGCACATCTCGATTGAAACAACCTAATCAAAAGGTCCCTCCCACGATGGGTGCTGAGTGACTGGCCCTGCTGTGGGACACCCAGCTTGTGGCAGCTCTAGGCTGAGCCATGCGGTCTGCGTTCCTTTCATTTGGCAAAGAAGCAGTGAGGGGAGCAGAGAGAAGGCGACCGGCTGCTTCCAGAGGTTCTGGCCGTGGACAGGGTCGGTGTGGAGGACTGATGCGGAGCTGAAGCCCACCAGCCCTGTGGGAGTTGTCATGATGCTCCACACAGGAGCAGAACTGCTTGTCATGCTGGCGCCGTCTCGTCTCCTGAGAGGAGGAAGCCGAGGGGGGAGCCTGGGGTGCTGCCCAGTCGTGGGGGCCTAGGTCGGCTGATTCTCACTCCATGGGGTTAGCTATTCATTACAAGATTTACGACTGGGCTCACAGGGTGCACCCAGGCTTCTGGGACATCCCTAGGTCTGTTCAGGGACACCCACCCCTCACTGTGCGGGCCCTCTCTAGGTCTCTGCAATCACACACTCAATCCACCAGCCCTCTGTAGTACAGAGCCTTCCCTCCCCAGGGCTGGCTTTCTGGCACCACCCTGGGTGCAGTGTGGACTGCGGCCCATAAGCCGTGGCCACTGTTCCCCTTACCTGATGCTGGTCATGGCCTCTCTGCTGGCTGGAGTGGACAAGCTCCAGGCTGCATTTCTCCAGGCTGAGGACACACAGGCAGAACTGAGCCCCCGCCCAGCTGCTTGCAGCCCAGCTCCTGCTTGCCTCTCTACCGGGGAGCCGCTCGGGCACTGTTTAGGACTCAGGTCCAGGGGCACCCTGTTTCCCAGTGTCCCAGAATGCTCCTCCTTGCCCAGGGCCCCTCCACCCTCAAAATCCATGCCCTGTGCAACGCCAATCTCCATGGAGTTCAGGTCTGACTGCCAGATGGTCTTGAAAAAGTAATGAACCAACAATAAAAATTGGTTGTCCAAAAACAGAAACAAAAAGTGCATACATGTGCCTGCACAAACATGCATATATGTGGGGTGGAAGGTATCAGCCACATTTATGCTAAGTCTTAAATTTAGGATAAGGTAAAGATGTTTTGCAATCTAGTTTTTAATTATTTTATCAAATCCTGCCTTCTACTTCCAAATAAATCAACAGCATATCTTATTTTTAAAGGCCCAAATTTCCTTTTTTTCTACCATCCAGAACTCAATCTGTTTCTTTCATCAGCTCTTAGTCAACCCACCGCAGTCAAAATCCCTTCTGCAAAGGCATTTGACACAGGAATCGAAACAGCAGTGAATGAGCTTCAAGAAATTCGGAATGGCAGATATTCAGCAGGGAAAACAAAATCTATTTGAACTTATCAAGAGCTGCCCCTACCTCGAGTAAGGAGAACAACTTGTTCGAGGCACCACAGGAGGCTCTCTATTCTGGGGAAGATTTCCCACAATTAGCCAAACCCCAGGAGTAGAGAGCCCTCTCAGCTACTTGGGGTCTAATGTTCCGTCTTCTCCCTCCCAAAGTCCGGGGGCCGCCTGTGGTCAATATGTTGGGGTACGCCTTTGCATGGAGCTCCTTCCTGCTCCCAGGAGCCAACAGCCTCATGGGGAGACACCCCTGCGTGCCCCAAGCCCATCAGCATGGGAAAGCAGGTGTGCAGGCGTGCGTCCCCCTCCCTGGACTCTAGCTGACTGCTGGGGTGAGGGGTCCCAGGCCTGAGCAGAACAAGGGGGCGGGTTCACGAAACTCCGTGAGCCCAGAAGCCCAGTCTGGGCGCCGATGGGATCAATAACATGGACAGAGCAGAGGAGACGTCTCCCAGCGTTTGCCAGGAATCCAGCTGAGTCTGGGCACTCCACAACTGCAGGGCCCACGGTGGCTCCGTGACGCTGGGGGGTGGCAGATCAGCAGATGCCAGCTCTGGTGTGGAGGGATGTGCTAGGGGGTTCCCAGACTGCATGGAGCAGGGGGTGAGAGGACAGGGGCCTCGGATGTGCAGAAGGGGCATGTACCTGGCACGTTTGGACCCTTTCTTAATGAGATGGAAAGATGGAAACCCATGTGCAGAGGCTACCCAAGAGGACAAAAGGGCTGCTGGAGTTTGGGCATGCCTTGGTCTCCTAAAGTCTGGGAAGCTTCTTGCTGGGTTCTTGCTTAACCCCACCCCCCAGGCCCAGGGCAGAGGCCCTTTGTGATGTGAAGTTGGCACTGTCTTAGCTTCCTGGGCTGCCCCCGCAGCTACCATGGAATGGGTTGTCCTAAATGATGGGGCTAAATTAGCTTACAGTTTGAGGCCAAGGAAACATCCAAATCAAGGCATCATCCACATGAGGCTTTCTTTCTAAAACCAGCTGCTGGTGACCCTGGGCTCCTCCGCCACACAGCCAGGCCCACGACGGCATCTGCCAGCCTCTCCCCTTTCTTCCACTTCCACTGCTTCCAGCTTCTTGCTTCTGTGGCTTTTCTCTTTTTCTTTCTCTGTATTCATCCTGTTGATAAGGGCCTCCAGTAAGAGATTACGACCCATCCTGGTGAGGGGGTCACTTCTTAACTGAACTAGCCTCAGCACAAGGTCCCACGCCCAGGGCTGGACCAGCTGTAAGACCCTGCTTTCCTGGGGTCCACACAGCTCCCAGTCACCGCAGGGCCCCATCAGGGTGTGTGACCTACTGCCCACATGTCATGGGCCTGGGGGAGGACAGTGGGGCACAGGCAGGAAACAGTGGTCTCACCCTGAAGCTAACAGGAGGCAAAATCAAGTCCCGACCCCTCCACCCCCGCCATTCTCCAGCAGAGGGTGGGGGGCACGACGAGCAGCGTGATGACCACTAACCACCAAGGACAGAACTCCTGCCCCCGCCCTGCCACTGACACCCCCTAAATCCAATTGATAAGATGTGGAGCACCGGCTCCCCACCCCCTGCACACAGCAAGGTCAAAAATAGGTGCCGTACATCGCATTACGTGGCGTCAACATGATTTTAATAATTACTGTGGGCCGGAACCCGCGCCTGCTCCTGAATAATGAGCGCTGAATTCTATTATGGTTCAGGATTAAATATCTCTCAGTTCAGTTGTTCTGGCAGGCTAGTGAGAAGATGTGCAGGATGCACACAGTCCAAGACGAAAAATCTCGGCTGTCATCCCCAGGCCCTAACATCGCATCATTGCGCAGCCACATCAGGCTGCATCTGAACTCCATCCCGCACCCTGCAATCAAGGGGGCTGCTGGAATTTGTCATAATTTTAGGTAGTTTTCTTGCTAACTGAAGATGACGACTATTCTCTACCTGAGGAGAAATATTAGTCCTATGACAATATTTGAACATCTAGAACAGTTTATTTATAGCTCTTACTTACTCCGTCAACATCAGAAAGCCTTGATGTGCGTAGGTCCTGCTGAACGGCGTGCCGGCACCAGAGAAGGAGGCAGGTCCAAGCTGGCTGCCCATTGCTGGCCCCACCACCGCTTACAGGTAGAGACTGGGCAGCCCAGAGAGGTTGATTGACACACCCAAGGTGACGTCAACAATTTACCCCTTTGGTAACGTGCGGGGACTCTGCATTTCAGACCTCTAACTCTCCAGGTGACTTTAACTGGTCAATTTGATTCACAAACCCACAGCTCAAGGAGGGGTAAAAGCTAATATGCAGTTAGTGGCCTCTGCAAGGAGTTTGCTGGTGGAAAAATCCAGAGCTCCCTCCCCTCCACGGAGAAACAAGCAGAGTCATCTCCACGGTGTGGTTCTCAAAAGCAAGAAGTTTCCTCCTGGGAAGTTATGATTAATTCAGAAATTCATAAAGTGAAGCATGCCCTCCCCCCAGAACATGCACATGCACGCACACACACACACACACACACACACACACACACACACACACAATGTTAAAGTGAGCATGATAAAATCCCTTTGTGCAGATCACACAACTCTTCCAATAGAATATCCCATTTGATCCAGAAAAAAATCCACATGGATAAAGAAGCAGATGTTTTGGTTCTCTTTATTTATTCATTTTTTTCAAGAATGAGAGAGAGGAGAGGGAGGTCCATGGAGTTTAAAGAACTTTCTCCAAAGCATATGGGCAGTAGCTGTTTCCATGGAGACGACACTCGTGTCTGCCTGTCCAATTCCTGCTCTCCCTGCTTAGCCCCTGGCCCTGACCAAATGACTGCCTGTCCAGGCCCCAGAGATCCCACCATTGGTTCAGTGGTTTTGGAAGTTCTCATGGAAGCCCTACACCTTTCTGGTTACATTTATTCTTAGAGATTTTACAATATTTTGTTGTAATTCTGAATGGGATTTCCATTGGCAATTCCCCTTAAAATTGAATATTTTTGAGAAACTGTTGTTGTCAATTTACTTTATACTCAATTGTGTTATCACTTTCTGATACTTTCAATGGTTTTCCAGGAATATGAGCATAACCTGGGCAGATGAGGGTCAATCCTCTCTATGTCAATGCTGAGTGGAACAACACTCTCACAACCTTCATAATGGGAGGATTTGGGGAACTGGACAAAGTGATTTTAAAGTGCACACAGACGCGCCAAGAAGAGTTCTATTTACAGGTGAAGTATAAGGAGCTCCTGCAATCAAAACCATACAGCATTTTCCCAGAGAGACAAATAGACCAATGGGACATAATGAAACTTCCAGAATCAGTCATGGATACATAAGAACACAATAATAAAGATGGACTAGATCTGCAAGAATGCAATATTTATGTGACCTGCGATGCAAGAGACTTTTAAAAGCAAAACAGGGAACTAAGGATTTTTAAAAGAAATTAAAAACAAACTGGATATGTAAAGTTTATAAATTTTGTATGGAAAATATGCCATAAGCAATAGTTGACTCCAAATGCTAGGCCATGAAACCTTATCTTCAGTATATATGGTGGACAAAGTTTAGTATCCTTAATATATTCAAATATTTATACTGCTCATTTTAGTTTCCTATTTCATCACATAAACTAAAAACCCCAAAGCAAAATTAAACCACAGTAGTGATGGGAGGGCTTCCTCTCCCCTTCCTCATACCAGCAGAGGTTGTGGATGTAACCCACAGTTTAATGCCAGCTGCTCATTTTTTTTTTTAATTTGCATATGGGCAGGAGGCACCAGGGATCGAACTCCAGACCTCCAGCACGGCAGGTCGGAGCTCTGCCTGCTGAGCCACGGCAGCAGCCCCAGCTGTTCATTTTTGATAAATACTTTTTCTTTCTATTCATCTTTAAGTTGCTCATTTCTATGTCTATTTTTATGTCTATGTTTTGTCTATGTCTATGTTTTGTTTTGATTTGCTTTAGAAATGGCTGCTGTATTTTTTATTATTTATCTATGTATTATTAATTTTTATTGTGAAAATTAATATATATACAAAAAAGCAATAAATTTCAAAGTGCACTGCCAACAATTAGTTATAGAACAGATTTCAGAATTCAGGTATATGTTAGAGAGCCACAATTTTAAGTTTTTCCTTCTAGCTGCTCCAAGGCACTGGAGACTAAAAGAAACATCAATATAATGATTCAGCAGTTCTACTCGATTGTTAAACCCTATCTTTTCCGTTATAACACCTTCTTCTTCTTTGATCCTTCTCTCACTCTTTAGGGGTTTTTGGGCTATGTCCATTCTAACTTTTCCATTTTGGAAAGGGCTGTCGATAATACGGAGTAGGGGGATGGAACTAGTTGATGTTCTGGAGAGGCTGGCCCCTCAGGGTTTCAGGACTTACCTAGCCTAGGAACCATCTGGAGGGTGTAGGTTTCTGGAATGCATCATAGTACATGCAACCTTTGTAGAATCCTCACATGAAGTGTAAGGTGATCTTTAGGGTTGGCAGGAATGGTTTGAATGGGGTTTGGCAAACCACGGTAAATAGCAATATCTAGCTGAAGCTTGAGTAAGAGTAGCTTCCAGAGTAGCCTCTTGACTCTATTTGAACTCTCTCAGCCACTGATACCTTATTTGTTACAATTATCCCCCCCTGCCTTTTTTGTCAAGAAAGCATATTCAATCCCATGGTGCCAGGACCAGACTCATTCCTGGGCTTCACCTCCACGCTGCCAGGGAGACATTCATCCCTGGACGTCATGTCTAACATAGTGGGGAGGGCAATGGTTTCACTTGAAGATTTGGGCTTGGAGAGGGTGAGGCCACATCTGAGCAACAAAAGAGGAACTCCATAAGTAATTTTTAGGTATAAGTATAGGTAGGCTAAGCGTCTCTGTTCCATAATAAGCTTCACAAGAGCAAGCTTCAAGATAAAGGGCTTGACCTATTGATTTCAGAGTCCCTAATGTTTGAGATAATATCAGGTGCCAAAGTTTAATAGTTCCATATTTTTTCTCCCATCCTGCAGGTGACTTTGCCAATACTTTTTAATTATCTGTTCAATGTACTCTGGGATGTATCTGGGCATTATATAAAGCCGTACATAATTACAATTCCTTCCTCATTCCCTTTCTGGGATCCCTGTGTTTAGGAAGTTTAAATGATCCCCAGACTGGTTGAATTAGATTATGTGCTAAGAAAATTTAAGTTTTGGACAAAATAAACCTCTCTTCCTTTGGTCTCATAGAGTAGGTGGAGTTCTAAATACAATGTCTTCCTTACCCCTGTGTTCTGATTTGCCTTAGTCTGACCCAATTGGTCTCATTTTTATCTCTAATTGAAGCTTGATGTCTTTTTCAATTTCTTTAACAGTTGTTGGATATGGTGATGCTGGCCTTCAGACATGCAGAACTCCTGCTCTGAGTCTCAGGTGTCACACAGGTACCCAAAGTTCCAGGGAAATACCAGGTTATACATATATTGCACAGTCTCTCAAAATCTAGAAACAGCAATTACAACTCTGGACTAAATGTGACTGTTGTAAGAGCTTACATTCTAGACCCCGATTTCTTACAAGTATTTTCTAAAAGAGACCATGCAATATTTGCTCTTTTCTTTCTGGCTTATTTTACACCAAATGAAGTCCCACAGGTTTATTCAAAATGTTGCATGCCTCACGACTTTGTTCTTTTCCATAGCAGCACAATATTCAATCATATGTACACACCACACTTCACCCATTCTACTTCTCAGTCAATGTATCCTTCACCAACTCCATCCACAGGGCATCATGTGTAATGTCCAAAGTCAAGAATCCACATCTTACGTTATCCTCACTTAGTGGTAAAATCAAAACTCTCAATTTCAGACAATTTTCACTGCGCCCAAGAGAAAAATAACCAGTAAATATACCCTCACCAAAAAGAAAATCCAAACCTCCCCTTTACTCTTGTCCTGCCCCTACCCCAACCACCTACCCATTATTTATCCCTGGTATTGTTGAGGTACTGTTGATGTCTTCCAGTTAAACATAGCCCATATCATGCAGTCCTAGTTTCCCCCTTATACCCCGATATTTTAAACTCTTTGTACAAGATTCATACCTTTGAAGTTGTTCATGCAAAAACTTATTTATATTTGTAGTGTTAATCGATGGTATACATAACTCAATACAACCCCTTTCAATCATATTCACTTTCAATGTGGTAATTGTGGTAGTTAGATTCAGGTGTCAACTTGGCCAGGTGAAGGTGCTTAGTTCTATTGCTGGGGACATGAGCCAATGGCATGTGAACCTCATCTGTTGTTGATTACATCTGCAGTCGGCTAGGAGGCATGCCTGCTGCAATGAATATTTTTCTAGAAGTTTTATGGGCTGGTTCTTATGTTTAGGTGTTTAATCCACTTTGAGTTAATTTTTGTATAGGTTGTAAGGTAAGGATCCTCTTTCATTCCTTTGGCTATTGATATCCAGTTCTTCCATGCCCGTTTATTGAAAAGGCATTTTGTCCCAGTTCAGTGGATTTGGGGGCCTTGTCAAAAATCAGTTGACCATAGATTTGGTGGTCTATTTCTGCACTCTCAATTTGATTCCACTGGTCAATACTTCTATCTTTGTGCCAGCAACATACTGTTTTGACCACTGTAGCTTTATAATAGGTTTTAAAGTCAGGGAGTGTTAATCCTCCCACTTTTCTTTTTTAGGATGCTTTTAGTTATTTGGGGTCTCTTTCTCTTCCAGATGAATTTGGTAACTAACTTTCCCAAGTCTTCAAAGTAGATTGTTGGAATTTTGATTGGTACTGTGTTGAATCTGTGGATCAATTTGGGTAGAATTGACATCTTAACTATATTTAGCCTTCCTATCCATGAGCAGGGAATGTCTTTCCACCTGTTTAGATCTCTTTGATTTTGTTTAGCAATGTTATGCAATTTTCTGTGTACAAGTCCCTTATGTTCCTAGTTAACTTCATTCCTAAGTACTTGATTCTTTCAGTTGCTGTTTTGAATGGATTTTTTTCCTTAACTGATCCTCAGTCACATCATTGCTTATATATAGAAATGTTACTGATTTTTGCACATTAACTTTATGCCCCACCATGATGCTGAATTTATTTATCAGCTCAAGTATCTCTGCTGTAGATTTCTCAGGAATTTCCAAGTACCATGTCATATCATCTGCAAATAATGAAAGTTTTATTGCTTCCTTTCCAATTTGGATGCCAGTTCTTTCTTTGTCCTGCCTGATTGCTCTAGCTAGAATTTCTAGCACAATGTTGAATAATAATGGTGACAGTGGGCATCCTTGTTTCATTCTTGGTCTTAAGAGGAAAGTTTTCAGTGTCTCTCCATTGAGTACAATGCTGGCTATTGGGTTTTCATATATTCCCTTTATCATATTAAGGAGTTACCTTTGATTCCTATCATTTGAGATGTTTTTATAAGAAAAGGATGTTGAATTTTGTGGAATGCTATTTCAGCATCAATTGAGATGATCATGTGATTCTTTCCCCTTTCGATTTGTTAATGTGCTTTCGATTTGTTAATGTGCTGTACTACATTAATTGATTTTCTTGTGTTGAACCATCCTTGCATTCCCCATATAAACCCCACTTGGTCATGGTGTATAATACTTTTATTGTGGTGACGGATTCGATTTGCTAATATTTTGTTGAGAATTTTGCATCTATGTTCATTAGGGAGATTGGCCTGTACTTTTCCTTTCTTACAGCACTTTTACCCAGTTTTGGTATGAAAATGATGTTAGCTTCATGAAATAAGTTAGGTAGTGTTCCTTTTTCCTCTACTTTTTGGAAACGTTTGAGCAGAATTGGTGTTAGTTGTTTTTAGAATTTCATCAAAATTCCCCTTTGATGCCATCTGGCCCTGGGCTTTTCTTTGTATGAAGATTTTTGATGACTGATTGAATCTCCTTACTTCTGATTGGTTTGTGTGATCTTCTATTTCTTCCTGAGTCAGTGTAGATTGTTTGTGTGTTTCCAGGAATTTGTCCATTTCATCTAAGTTGTCCAGTTTGTGGACATGTAGTTGTTCATAGTATCCTCTTATGATTTATTTTATTCCTTCAAGGTCTGTGTCAATGTACCCCTTCTCATTTCTGATTTTATTTATTTGCATCATCTCTCTTTTTTTTTCTTCATCAGTCTTGCTAGTGGCCCATCAATTTTACTGATTTTCTAAAAGAAACAACTTTTGGTTTCATTGATTCTTTCTATTGCTCTTTTGTTCTCCCATTCAACTCTGCTTTAATCTTTGTTATTTCTCTTCTTTTTGCCTTGGGGTTAGTTTGCTATTCTTTCTGAAGTTCCTCCAGGTTAGCAGTTAAGCCCTCAAATTTTGCTTTTTCTTGTTTTTTTAATATAGGCATTTGGAGCAATAAATTTCCCTCTCAGCATAGCCTTTGCCACATCCCACAAGTTCTGATATGTTGTATTCTCATTTTCATTTGTCTCCAGATAGCTACTGATTTCTCTAGCAATTTCTTCTTTGACCCACTGGTTGTTTAGGAGTGTGTTATTTAATCTCCATGTATTTGTGAATGTTCTTGATCTTTGGTGGTTATTGAGATCCAGCTTCATTCCACTATGATCAGAAAAAGTCCTTTGAATAATTTCAATGTTTTTAAATTTATAAAGACCTGTTTTGTGCCCCAACATTTGAGCTTTTATGGAGAATGTTCTAAGAGCACTAGAGAAGACTGTATAACCTGGTGTTTTGGGGTGCAATGACATATATATCTGGTAGGTCTAATTCATTTAGCGAGTTGTTTAACTTCTTTATTTCCTTGTGGATCTTTTATCCGGTTGTTCTATCTATAGAGGAGAGTAATGTACTGCCATTGTTGAAACATTTATCATTATTGTTGAAACATCTGTCATTTCCTTCAGTTTTGCAAAGTCCATCTTATGTATTTTGGAGCTCCTTGATTGGGAGCATAAGCATTTATGACTGTTATTTCTTCTTGGTGAATTGTCCCTTTAATTAATATATAGTGTCCTTCTTTTTCTCTTATGATACCTTTGCATTAAAGTCTATTTTGTGTGATATTAGTATGGCTACTCCTGCTTTTTCTTTTTTACAACTTGCATGGAAAATCTTTTTCCATTTCATCACTTTCTATCTATTTTATCCTTGTGTCTTAGATGAGTCTCTTGTAAACAGCATATAGCTGGATTATATTTCTTAATCCATTCTGCCAATCTGTATCTTTTAATTGATAAGTTTAGTCCATTAACATTCAAAGTTATTACCAAAAAGGCATTTCTTGAATCTACCATCTTATTTTTGCATTTTATTTGTCAGATCTATATATTCTTTCCTCTCTTTTTCTTTTTATCCTTTAAGTTACCCTTACTGGTACTTTTCAGTTCTGTACCCTCCAGAGCTCTCTCTCCTGTCTTTTTTTTTCAAATGGCAGAAATCCCTTTTTTATTTCTTGTAGAGGTGGTCTCTTGTTGATATGTTCTTTCAGGATTTGTTTGCCTGTGAAAAATTTAATCTCTCCTCCTCACTTTTGATGGACAGTATGGCTGGGTACAGAATTCTTGGCTGGAAGTCTTTCTTTTTCAGGATCACAAATATATCATACCGATGCCTTCTTGACTCTATGGTGTCTGTTGAGTAGTTCAAACTCAGTCTTATTGGTTTATTTTGTATGTAGTTGATTGCTATTCTCTTGTCTCTTTCAGGATTTTCTGATTTGCTCCAACATTTGACAGACTGATTAGTATGTGTCTAGGAGAAGGCTTAATTCTATCTGGGGTTCAATGGGCTTCTTTGATTTGCACATTTATGTCTTTAATATGGGTTTGGAACTTTCCCCCCATTATCTCCTCAACTAGC
The DNA here is from genome assembly GCA_004026745.1 of Myrmecophaga tridactyla. Lineage (NCBI taxonomy): Eukaryota > Metazoa > Chordata > Mammalia > Pilosa > Myrmecophagidae > Myrmecophaga > Myrmecophaga tridactyla. The sequence continues at coordinate 14,005 of PVIY010029490.1, forward strand.
CTTCCTAGCCCTTTACTCTTCTCTTCTTCTTCTGGGACACTGATGATTCTTGTATTGTGTGCTTCGTGTTGTCCATCATTTCCCTGAGATCCAATTCAAAATTTTCCATCTTTTTGACATTTGTTTTCTGTGCATGCAATATCAATTGTCTCGTCCTCTAGTTTGCATATTCTTTCTTCTTCCTCTTCAGATCTGCTGCTGTATGTCTCTAGTATATTTTTTATTTTGTGTACAGTGTTTTTCATTTCGGTGATATCTGCTATCTTTCTATGTATTCTTTAAAATTCATCTTTATGCTCTTCTAGTATCTTCTTGATTTTCTTTATGTCATTAGCCAACCCACTGAATTTATTTAGTAGAGCTTTATGAACATCTGTCATGGTTAGTTTCAGGTGTCAACTCAGCCACGTGGTGGTACCCATTTGTATGGTTGGGCAAGTACAGGCCTATCTGTTGCTATGAGGACATCTCATAGAATTAAATCGTGATCACATCAGCTGCATCCACAGCTGAGTGCATTTGTAATCAGCCAAGGGGAGTGTCTTCTCCAATGTGTGATGTTTAATCTAATCAGTGAAAGGCTTTTAAGGAGGATTCAGAAGAGACAGTTTATTTTCCTGCTTCAGCTGGCAAGCCTCTCCTGTGGAGTTCGCCCAGACCCTCCATTGGAGTCATCAGCTTCACAGCCTGCCCTACAGATTTTGAATTCTACGTTCCCCTGGTTACCTGAGATACTTTTATAAATTTTATATTTATGGATATTTCCTGTTCATTCTGTCCTCTAGAGAACCCTAACTAATACAACATCTTTGATTAGTGGCTCCAAAGTCTGTGTCTTCTCTGTGTTTGAGCACCATGAGGCATGCTGGGAGAGAAGAAAGCCTTGTGCCTGGCATCCATGCCCTACAACTGGGCCTGAAGTCCTAGAGCCTGCCTCTGCTAGAAGGATCTAGCAGGGAGCAATGTGCCTGGAGCAGTTTCTGGCGGCAGTGAGACCACAAGCCAAAGCCATGGCCCCAGCATCATTCTAAGGCACTTAGGACAGTTCAAGGGCAGTGCTGGGACTTACCTCCGTTGACCAAGAGGGAACCTAAGACAAGGAGAGGTGGAGCCCCGCCCCACTCGTAGCAGGATTGGATTCCAGGAGGCCAGGAGCCTTTGTCAGAAAGACAGAAATGGGGTTTCCTGGGGAGCAGAGAGCCTCTTCCCAAGCTGGGGACATCCTAAGTCTCTGCTGTGGGAAGGGTCCCTGGACAGTAAAAGCCAGCGGAATCCAGTGACAGGGTGGTGTTAGCCAGGGGCAAGAAGGGCTGTAACCTGCTTCTGAGGCTGTCTGTCAGGGACCCCAATGTGGGGGTTGCCTGAGGAACCCCACACTCCCCGTGTGAACGCGAGGTACATTAGGCCGTACACCTGGAGTGGACAGCATGGGTCCCTGTCATGGCCATAGTAGCCAGAGGGCCCTGGGCAAGATGTTGCTGTAAGAGGAGCAGCTAAGGGGTGGGGGCAGAAAGTGGATATTCTGATATTTTCTGTTTTGCTTTGCTTTCCCCATTGTGGGGCATATATGATGAGAGCTCACTGAAGTTAAGAGCTTTTCGTATTCATGGTGGCTATTTGGACAGCCCTCTCTTTTTCAACAAAAAGTTATTGTGATCATTTATATTGTATATGTGTGTGTATGTGTGTGTGTGTGTGTGTGTGTAACACATTCCCCATTCTAACCATTTTTTAGTGTACAGTTCAGTGGTCTTAATTGCATTATGTTCCCAATGACCACCTGTCTTCCGCCACCTCATGATGTGTCCATCACACAATCTCCCAACTGTCTTTCTGGCTGTCTCTATGTCTTCCTGGTTCATCTGAAGCACTGCATGGGTTTTGGTTTGTCCTTTCCCCAGTAGAGGTGTCCCTTCTCCTCCCAGGCTGCAGCTGCCTTCCCACTCCCTGGATAGTGTCTGTTGATAAACAGAGATTCTTAATTTTAATATCCAATTTTTCCATTTTAGGTTTCATTTAATAAATCAGCCTACCCCAAGGTCATGAAGATGTACTCCTCAGTTTTCTTCTAAAGGCTCTCTGGTTTCACATTTAGACCTATAATCCATCTGAAATGGATTTTGAGGAAAGATAAAAAGTAGGGATCAAGACATGACTTTCCATATAGATAACCAACTGATACCACCCCCTGACCCCCATGCATTGAAGCATCTGCCCTCTCCCTCTGCACTGAGGGATCTCTTCATTTCCAAGTTTTTTTCAGTAAGCTCCAGACTTAGGCTCCAGCTTTTCCAGTGAAGTCCTCTCTCTGTTCCAGCGCGCCATAGGCCCCTCCTTGCACACCTCCCCGTCTCCACCCTGTGGTCCACCGTGGGGGCTGGGGAGGATGTGCTGTGACCTGGCGGATGGCCCTGATCTGGGTGTGCCTGTTGACTGGTTTGTGAGTGGGTCGGGTGGTCTGATTTTGGATGGATGAGCACAGGTGAGCAGCCCTTCTCTACTGTCTCAGGAGGGTGTGAGACCCTACGGCATCACTGGGGAGCCTCTCCTTCCTTGGTCGGTTCAGGCAAGTGCTACTTCACGGCGAAGTTACATTTCCCACTTTCCTAGCCTGCTCTTTGGAAGGGAGTTGCTGTGCCCAGCCTGGGGGGCTATTAAGTGCTACCTCCTGGAGATGACCCCCTCCCATTTTTTTTCTTTATTTAGTCAACATTTAAATAGGCTCATGCGTTTTTTTTTATACATTGTCAAATCGTTACGCAAATTCAGTATAAATGACAGAGTTGGTGTTGACTTCTGACTGAGATGGAGTCAAAGGGATTCCTGTAAAACAAAGGGATTCCTGTGGACAAAATAAGTGAAGACTTGGTGTTCAGGACACTAGACATCAGGCAAGGAAGAACAGGGATCCCTGAGAGATGGGGTAAACAAAGTTAGCCTGCTGTTGCTCCGGGCTCCTACCTTGAGAGAGGGTCCAGGCGTGGCATGGGCAGGGCTGTCCAGGAGGGACTGGGCAGATGATCTGAGTTGAGAAGACAGAGCTGAGAGTCCAAGGAGGCCCTGGCAGCTGGAGTGTAAAGATCCCCAGTGAGAGAGGGCCTGGGCATTCTCTGGAGGACCCCCCTGAGCATTCAAGCAGATACTGACCAGTGTCTGCAGGTGAGGACAGTATGCGAGGGAAAGAACCACCAGCAAGCCTGAAGAGAACTAGGCCCCAAACTCCAGAGGGCCAGGAGGATTGCCCATTCTCAGTGGCCAGCTGCCAAACTTCACCAGTCATGGGACATGGGGTGGCTTCCTCAGCAAGGGGGTCCCTACGTGTTTTAGTTCTGGAATGCAACATACCAAAAGTGGACCAGCTTTTATAAAGGGGATTTATTCAGTTACAAATTTACAGTTCCTTAGAGGAAAGGCAACTGGCTTTCGTTTGGGTTTCTCTGTCATATGGGAAGGCACACAGTGATGTCTGCTGGCCCTCTCCCCCAGATTCTGGGTTTAAGTGGCATCCCCTGGAGTGTTTCCTCTCTATATCTCCAAACATCTTGGTCTATGTTGGCTCCGAGTGCTGAGCTGAGGTATGCTGAGCTGCTGAGCTCATTTGAACTGCCTCTCTCTCTTCTGACCTCTCTCTTTTAAGCATCCAGTTGATTAAATTGCAACTTCATCTGTAGCAGAAACTCCTCCTAGCCCACTTCAGATGTAATCAGCCATAGATGAAATTCACAGGCTGATGAATTAAGTCCACAGCAACAGAACACTTGGGCACCAGCATCCAGCCGGGCTGACACCTGAACCTAACTACACCAACCACATTCAGTAATAGGGAACTAGTTGTCCCTAGAGTAACAGCTAGTCTGATCCCACCAAACAAATGTGGGGACCCCTTCCCAAAGGGTGGAGCTGTTTCCAAGTAATGAACTTCTAATCAGAACAAACCTCAAGAGGATTTTAGAAATATAAAAATATTCAGCACCCAACATGGTAAAATTGATATGTCCGGCAACTAATAAAAAATAAGAGGCCATGTAAGGAGGTGGGACATTTAGACCCTTGTGAGGAGACAGATCAATAAGTTGAAACCAACCTATGGTTGACGCAAGTTAGAACTGGCAGAAAAGGACATTGAAATAATGGTTGTAACTATATATATATAGTTACATACATATATATCACATGTTTGAAATGGGGCATGTTAAGTAGAGACATGGAAGATACTAAAAAGACTCATATCAAAAAACACCTAGAGATGGAAACTCCAATGTCTGAAATGGAAAATATGTGAAATGGGATTAATGACAGATTAACCATTCATTTTAGAAGAAAATGTCAGTAAACTTGAAGATAATAGCAATAGAAACTATCCAAAAATGAAACATGTAGATAGTCTTCTCTAAAGACAGAAAAAAATGCAAGCTGGAGGAAAACCTTCAGCAGCTTGATATATGTGCACTTGGAGTTCCCCAAAAGACTGGAGAGACACAAAATATTTAAAGAAATAATGGCTGAAATTCTGCAAATTTCATGAAAACTATAAACCCACAGGTCCAAGAAGCTCAATAAATCCCAAGGTCAAGAAATAAGAAGAGGACTACATCAACTACTCGTGAAATTGTTCAAAACTACTGATAAAAGAAAATATTAAAAACATCTATTAAAGAGAAACATTACCTACAGAGGAACAAAGTTAAGGGTGACAGTGACCATGCACCAGATAAAATTCAAGTGAGGAGTCAGAAGAGCGGCATCTTTAAAGTAATAAAAGGGAAAATAATGTGTCAACTTGGATTTCTATACCCAGTTAACATATCTTTTAAAAAGTAAGGCAAAATTGAAAAGAATTTCACACATAGAAAAGCTGAAATAATTAATCAGCTTGAATAAGAAGTGAGCTTAGCAAGTTTGTAAGAGATGAGATGCATATAAGATTGATTTGTATTTCTAACAAATAACAATTGGAAATTAAACAATTTATAATAGCATCATATTTTTGTATTTAATATTTTATATTCTAACAAAAGACATGAAATGTGTGTACACTGAAAACTATGAAATGGTGATTTAACATACCAAGGGAAAACACACCTTGTTCGTGAATTGCAAGACTTAACAGAGTAAAGCTGATGATCTCCCCACAACGGTCATAGATTTAATGCAATTTCTATCAAAATGACAGCAGGGATTTTTGTTGCCAATTGTAAAATTTATTCAGGAAGACAAAGGAAGTAGCCTAGCTAATACTATTTTGAAATAAAAGAAAAAACTTGGAGGAATCATGCTACCTGAGTTTTATGATTTTAAGACTTAGTCTATAATGAACATAATTAAGATGTGTATTGATCAAAAGCTATTCAAACAGATCCATGGAACCCAGCAGAATCCAGGATTAGGCTCACACTCATTGGCTCAACTGATTTTTTTGACAAAGATGCAAGGGTTAAAAAAAAAGGAAAAGTTTTACAGTGAATAAAAGATAGACTTTTGTTTTTTTGTTTTTACCATAGACAATTTGTTTTCCACCTATCAGATTGCTGGGATTAAATCACCCAGTGATTTAAAAGCTTGCTGGGATGAGGGGTAAGAGGCAGCCCCACAGCACCTGCAGGTAGAGAGGGAAATTGGTCCTGACTCTGGCTGACAGCATCCACGATCTCAAGAAAAACTAGCCCTGGAAAGGGCCCCCCATTTAAAGAAAATCTTCTTAAAACAGAAACTGAACTATCATAACAGATGATTTTTAAGCATAATTTGAATTTGACCATTTAAAATAAATAAGAACTATATATAATGTTATTTTATGTTGCAATTTACCAAATAAAGCTTTACTGATATAGCTATGTCCTCATTCTTCAAAGGAAAAATTAATGAGTCAAATGTTGGTGTTAATTGTGAGGTTTTGGGCATGCTGTCCTAAATGGGTGATTCAGAGGTACACTGTGGTCACAAAAGTCGGTTTCACACACCATTGCAGGGTATCCTGGCCCTTCCCAGGCCTTCCTTGTTCCCTGCTAGACCCGCCCAACTCTGTCAGGACAGCCCCCAGGCCGGCAATTGTGAGCTTTCCTTTTCCTTTTTTTACTTTCCTCCATGGCAAACTCTTTGGCATCCTCACCTGTCTGGTGACTTTGTGAGATCCCAGCAGGGCTCCAGTGTCACTCTCATCAGCTTCGTGAAGGCCTGACCCTGAAAAGATCTGATATCCACATGGGATTTCTGCTCTCACTTCTTTGGATCAATCATCCATTCTTCAAACCCTCTCATAGTCCATCTGTCCATTTATTTTTTCATTTCAATTGTGGCCTTTCCAATAATTAATTATTTTGCGAATCCCTCATTTTTGATGATATGTTGCTCCTTCCTCATGTATACCACTCCCTCATAACATTAAATGTATGAAGTGCAGGTATTACAGCCCATGTCTGCTAATTCAAAATTCTCACGCCTCTCTGGGGACGAAGGTGGTGCTTGCTCTTTCTGTATTCCCTCTCGGTGTGTTGTGTCTTTGTGTGTCTGTGATGTTTTAAATGGGGCATGGTCTGGGCAATCTTGGGGGCTTGGCTTCTGGGTGTGCAATTTCAGGGAAGATTTGTATTTCCTTCAACCAGGGTGGTGGGCTCTACCAGTCCAGTTGAAATCCACTTGAAATGCTCGGCTTTAGCCTTTTGGGACTACACAGAAAAATACAAGATCGTGCCAGAGAGCTTCTGCAGAATTTTGAGGCTTGGCTTATCAAAGGAAGACTTCCCCTGCCCTCTATCCAGAACCAGAGCCAAGTCAGACTACGTCCATGCCATGTGTTTTGCTGGGAAGAGTTTTCTGTAGACCCCCCCTTCTACTGAGTGTGAAGCTCTTGGATGTTCAAGCCCTACTTAGGATTCTCACCTGTCTCCTCACCTAGGTCCTGTCCTGTGCATTTGCTAAAATCCCAATTTCACGTCACTGCCATCAGCAGGTGACTTTATGGGCAACGGGTGTTTTTAGAGCTTTCCCTTGTGCTTCACCATTATTTTTTTTATCTCAAAGCTTTTCTTACTATTTCTTGAGCAAAGAATCGCATTTAAAGGCACATATGTTATAGTCTATCTGCCATATTAGGGTATGTAGCAGGAAATTTGGCATATTAAATTATTATCAACAAAATTCTTTCTTTCTAAATTATTCAAAAATTGTTTTTTAATATTTAATTTTTAACCCACAGGCACATTCCATTTAAGTATGATAGGAAATAAAGATATAATTTTATTTTATCTTATTCATAAGTATTTATTCATGTACCATTTATTGAAACAACAGCTATATTTTTCTCACTGAGGTTCTATCGCCTGAATTATGTCTTGATTCCATGTATCCTGGGTCTGTTTCTGGGCTGGAATCTTCCTTTGGCTTATTTGGCTGTCACCGCATAGTGCCGGGTCTTCATTTCAGAACTTTGTAGTATATACTGCCCTATGTGAGGCAAGCCCAATGCTTTTCTTCACAGTTAACCCCTCTATTATTGGCCTTTCTCTATTCCAAATGAATCTAAGAAGAATGTTTCCATGCTCTGTGAAAAATAGTAATGGAATTTTTATTAGAATTGCATTAAATCTACAGATTAATTTGAAGAACATTTACTTCTTTACATTATTAAGTGTTCCAGTCAATAAGTACATCTATCATTTATTTAGGCATATATGTACGTCCTTTAGAGTTTATAATCTTCACTAGATGGGCCCAGGGAATCTTTGGCACCTTAGGGTATTTGGGGGGAAGTAAGTAGGCACTTTTTCCCATTGTCTTTTCTCTCTTTTCCTTTCTTGGTTTGGGATGCAATTGATGTGTTTTAAATTACATATTTAGAACCTCTCTTAACAGTTCTGTTCCTTTGATTGTCCCTATATACAATCATCTCATCTGCAACTAAATGTGATTTTATCTTTGTTTTGTAGTTTCTGAAACCAGTATTTTCTCATGCCTTATCTCATTGGTTGGAATCCAGTGCAAAGTTGGAGAGTAGCAGTGAGAGCTGGCTCCTGGTTTAGTCCCTGATTTCAACAAGAATGTTTTAACACCATATTGTTAAGTATGTAGCCCTCCTTTAGGCTAATAAAGTCCTTTCAATTCCTAGTTGCCACGTAACTGATCTGAAATGGACTTGAACTTTCTTCAGCACCTTTTTCTGAATCTCTAGAGGTGATTTTTAAATGTTTCATTTCTTAATAAAATGAATTACTGTTTTTGTTTGTTAATGCTGCCAGAAATGCAATATACCAGAAATGGGTTGACTTTTATAAAGGGAATTTATTTAGTTACAAGTTTACATTTCTAAGGCCATAAAAGTGTCCAAACTGAGGCATCCAAGGAAAGATACCTTGACTCAAGAAAGGCCGATCTGGGAAGGCATGTGGCTGGCATCTGCTGTTCCTTTGGCTTCTGGTTGCAAACAGCTTCCCCAGGGGTGTTTTCTTTCTGCATATCCAAAGGTCTCTTGTCTGTGTCAGCTCTGAATCTTTTCTCCAAAATGGTTCTCTCTTCTTAAATTTTTTTTATTAGGGAAGAAAAAGAGAAATAGAGAAAGACAGAGGCAGAGAAAGAAAAAGAGGGGAAAGGAGAAGGGAGAGAGGAGAGAGAGAAATAGTGGAGAGGAGAGAGGGAAATGCGGGCAGGAGAGCACCACATCCCCCATCTGTCCCCAAAATCTCCTTCTGGATCATTCTAGAGGAAAATAGCAGAGGAAGTTGCATTGACTTTCTGTCTCAAAGCGGATCATTTCTTGGCCTATTATCCAGAGCAACATATTTGGCTTGCCTGAGCCTTGACATTGTCATCTTTACCAGAGTCATATTTTCGAGGTCATACAGTATCTTTCCTTTTGTGTCAGGCTTAACCTACTGAAGACTATGTTCTCAAGGTCCATCCATGTTGTTATATGCTCAGGACCTCATTTCATCTTACTGCTGCATAATAGTCCATAGTGTGTGTGTGTGTGTATATATATATATACACACACATATATACACTGCATTTTATCTATACACACGTCTGTTGATTGAAAAATGGTTATCTCTTAAAGGACTCCAGTAAGCAACCCACCTTGAATAGGTAGAGACACATTTCCATGGAAACCACCTAATCAAAAGGTCCCACCCACAACTGAGTGGGCTACACCTCCCTGGAAGCAAATTAATCAAAAAGATTCCACCCTACAAAAAGTCAGTCCCACAAGACTGGACTAAGAAAAAAACCATGGCTTTTCTGAGGTACACAACAGCCTCAAACCAGCACAATTACATTGGCTGCTTTTCTGAAATCAAGCCTTCCTTGCATTCCCGGCCTTGAATGAAGAATGGAATTTGAGCTGGCTAACCCTGAGCTGCTGACTTTTGGTCTAGAAACAACCACTTAAAGCCACACCTTCCTGCCATGCCTTGTTCTCCCTGCCAGATGTGTCTACCCCTCCTCTTTGCTCACTGATTTCCAATAGCTCTAGGATTTGAGTAAGGGGGCAAGGAGGAGAAGAAGGAGAAGATGAAAGCTCTTCCTTTGCAGACAGGGAGGTAAGCTGTCTTTATGGGCTCTGAGCTTGCCAGCCATTAAAGTTTGCATAGGGTCTTTGGGAAGTCTCCATTGCTGAGTGTCTCTTTTCTGAAATTTCCTTAATCACCTCAATGTTGTTCTATTTTGGCTTATCACTCCCTCCTCAGACTCTGAAAATCACCGTTCCCCCTACTACCTCTGCTGAGATCTGTTTTGCTTCCCCAGGCAGCTCTCTCAAGGCCTGGCAGCAATCCACCCTTCTGGCCCAGCTCTGGCCCCGAACCACTTGGCCTGGCACAATCAGTGACACAGGCCATGCCAGCAGAGACCTGCCCAGTTCTCAGTTCTGGATCTCCCTAGGAGAAGTCACATACTGCCCACTGGGTTTCTCATCAGCAGAGGAAATGCACAGGCTCTCCAAGAAGCCCCTTGAAATCCCCCTCAGCAGGAGGCAGTAAGTGGAGTGGGAAAACTGAAACACGGTGAGCTCTCCCTGGAAAATAGGCATTCCATTCTATTCCCTTTGCATTCTGTGCCTTTCACATCAGCCAGTTTTAAGAATTATTCCACCAGTTCTTCATGATCCATCCACTTTGAAATTTCTGCACTGTGTTCTCACTTTGAAATATATAATTTACTATCTTCATGTCTGAGCTAAAACTGAAACCCGCACATTTCAACATCCTGCTGCAATTTTGTTGTGTTTTGGATGATTTCCTATTTCCTTAGCACTATCTTCCAATTCACTGCTTCTCACTTTGACATCATTCAGGCAGGCTAGAGTTTAACACATTAAAAAAGTATTTCAAGGATCCCATTTTAATTCATTTTTAAGATCTCTGATTAGTTCTTTTTCACAAAATATGAGTTCTTGTCGCATTTTATCTGTCATTTTTCAATTTTTTTAAAAATGAAATTGTACCTTCAATTATTTCTCTAAATACACTCAGTGGACTTTTTTTGAAACCTCTGTTTCTATAAAATTAATTTCGCCTAGAGCCAATTTATATTCCAAGAGTTTGCTTTAATTTAAAAATTTTTTTTAATCAATTTGAATCTCTAAGGCAAATATGAATAGGAGGAGTTGAGGTTGCTTTTCTGCCTGTGTGTGTGTGTCAGTCTGTCTCTCTCCCTTGCCCTGCCTCCTTGTCTCTGCTTTGTTCTCTCTCACTCTAAGGTCGGTGCCTCCGCTTCACCCTCAGGACAAAATCCAGGTCCAGGTCTTACCGTAGGATTCACGTCCATTCCCCACTGGGAAACTGAAGACATCTCAGGTGCACTCAGCACGCCTTGGGGGCTGGTTCCAGCTCCCCGTTGCTAGGTTGCCTGTTTCCTCTCCTTTCCCCAGCCCAGCAGCTCCCCTCAAACTATCTGCCCTGGCCTTGAGAATATGCTTTTGTCCATCTGCTTTCAGGAAGTGCAGGGGCTTCCCCTCGTCCCTTGGCAGCAGCAGTGAACCACTCCAGAGCCCTGTCTGTCTGGAAAATTTCTGGTCCCCGCTCTCCTGCAGGTGTCAGCCCCTCACATACCTGTACCTGGTGCTGGACCCAGCTGCCAGCCGTTCTGTGGCGTCCACCTTTCTGGGAAGGTGCATCACCCTCTCCCAGCCCCGGGCTGTAGCCGTACACTCCCTGTGCCCAGAGTGACGTTGCACTCTGGAGTTTCTCTGTTCACATGTTTTTCGTCACATCTGAGCGTGGAACAAAAGAGGTTACCTGACGTGAGTTCACGTGGTGGGAAATCCTGTAATTACCTTTAATTGATGGGGTTTCGAATGATTTCTAATTTTGTCTCATTCAGAATTTGTAAAACTAAGTATATCATGAAGATTTTATGGCAAAAGGAAGAATGCTTATTTTTGTAGTATTAAGTAGAAGAGAATAATACAAAATCCATGTGTGATGTATAAGAATTGTGTGTGCATATCCATAAGGGAGGGCAGAGAAATTTTAAAATTATGACATGAAATTTGTGAGTATTGTAGGATTCTGGGTAAATTTTTCATAGATTTCAATTTTGACTAACATTATAATAACCAAGAATGTATAATAGTTTGGTAGACCGAAGAGATAGAAAAATGAAGTAAAAACAGTAATAACGTAATTTTTTTTTTACACTGCGAGAAATAGGTAATGTCTGCAGGGAGCTTGATAACCAGTTAAAAGAACTCTAGCATTTATAATGAACAAAATGAATAAGTAAACAAAAACGTTTAAAAGGGGAGGGGTGAGCTTTCTGGACAAAACTGTAGGTGAAGCCACAAGCGGTCAACAACGGCCTTAAACATGGCTTGGTTTGGGATGCACATCGAGCCCGGGAAGAGTGCCGAGGCCACGGAGGCAGTGGGGGGCTGCCCCTGAGAACAAGCAGGAAGCCAGGTTTCGGGGTGGGGGTCCAGGCCTACTGGGAGAGGTGAGGCCCAGGACGCAGGGAGGGGCCTGCAGGCAACTGAACCAATTAAGAGAAAAAAAGACTTTACTTTTCACAATAATTTTAAAAAGTGCTTTTGGTGCCTGCTGATGGTCAGCAGTGGGATTCCATGTTGCATGTTCTTAGGTAATGCTTCCAGGAGGCCCAGAGTTGGGGGGGTAAGTTGGGAAGAAAGCACTGTCCACTGGGCCATGTCTCGGGTTCCTGCTCCTGGGAGCTGGCCGGAGGTGGGCTGATGCCACCTGCTGCTTGAACCCCTTGGGGGAGGGCATTTCCAACAGGCTGGGATGCACAGGGGGCTGCAGACTTGCACAGGGACCCTCCCAGGTGGACCCAGGGGCTCCTCGCTCTTTCTCTCTCTCTGGGGACAGCCACGTGCACTCTTGGGCTGTGGATGAAGTGAGGTGGTCAGCCCTTGACCTCCAGCAACCTGGGGCCCTTGAACCTCGAGGACTTGGCTCTGGGCTGCAGGCCTTCCACACTCCGCTGTCCTGCTGGCCACTGCAATGTCGTGTCCCCAGGGCAAGGGATTTATGTGTCTGTCCCATGACCCAGGGCCCAGTAGGTTCCAAGTCTGGGGGCTTATAATGCATATGTTGGATCAGTGCCATGTTCATCTATGCTCTTTATTGATCTCAGTATTGCTTTTTTTAAGTACGCTCTTACTTGGGGATCAGGGACCCTAAACCCCTAGCTCCAAAGAACAGTGAGAATTTTGGTTAAGTTTCTTTTAACCCAACAATGGAATGCTGGTGGCCAATATGAATTCCATAAACCCATCCAATAGGTCCACTCTTTGGGGGTGGACAATTCCAGGTGCCCCAGGGCTGCCTGACCCCTGCGTGGTCACTGTGGTCTTCCGGCTGGGGACGTCCACATGGGCCATGCTCCCTGGCCCCCACTGAGACCCCTCTCCCTGGCCATCGCCACCTTCACCCATGTCCACGGCGTCCCTCCCCTGTCCAGTGGGCAATGCGCTGTCCTCCCATGTTTCCAAAGCCCCACGAGCATGTGCTAGCATCCAGTTTCATTGCACTTAGAGGAGTGAAGAGATTTTCATGGGTTTCCAAAGCAAACCCTGAGCCTCAAGACAGGCTGCAGAAAGGCGGGCAAAACTGCCTGGGAGAGCGTGGCAGAGCCGGCCAGGGAGAACCTCTTCAAGATGGTGCTGTCAAGATGTTGGGGGCCTGGCCGTGGTCTGGAAAGGGCAAATGGAAGAGACTGTTCACCTCTCACTGGTTCTGTGCACAGAGGGCCAGTTCATAACCCCTCAGCATTAGACTTGCTTCCAGATTTCCAGAGGGAATCTGCAGGGGTACCCTGGGACAGAACCCATTTGCCCAGCCTGAAGGTGCTGGCGGCACAGAGCACATCTGCTCAGCAAGCTGCTGCTCCCAGGGCCCCTGAAATTGTCCACCTCCCCACAGAGGAGGTGGACAGCTGATGCTCCCAGGGGCCCTTACTGCCTCCCAGAGGCAGGTGTGCAAGGGCCTGGGGGCTCTGGGGGTGGTCCCTGCACTCTGACATGGGAAAAGGCTTGTGCTGTCATGCCCCTGTCCCCCTGGGACCCACACTTCCCAGCCGGCCCAGAGAGTGAGGAGGGCAAATGCACCCCTTGAGGCCCATCAGCTGTGAAATTCCGTGGTCCGAGCCCCTGGCGGCGACATGAAAATGCTCCTGTACTAGGGGTTGAAGTGGCTTCCCACTGGTTTTGTTCCCACGTGTCCTAAGTGCATACTCACAGCGATGGCAACACCTGGGGACCCCGCAGGGGCGCCAAGCTCAGGACAGGTGGCAGCTCCTGGGCCTGAGCAAGGGCCGGGAGGGGGATGTCTGGGCAGTCCTTAGGTTGCCCGGCAGCAGCTTGCAGCAGGATTGGCCTTTTCCAGGGAAACAGAGGGTGGTAAAGGGTGGCAGCCGAGGCCACGTAGGCCCTGTACCACCGAGCTGGGACTCGCCACCTGTGCATGTGCTGGGCAGCTGTCTTGGTTTGCAGGAAGCCTGACTGCCATGTCCCAGGCCACTTCCACCTTGGAGGGGCTCAGGCCAAGAAGCCCCAGGAAGGGCCCCAGAGCAGGATGGACTAGTCTTCCGTACCTCCTGCCTGCTGCTGTTCACGGCTTCAGCAAAAGGCTCTGTCCTGCTACATCCTGACGGTCACCCTGAGCTGGCTGCCCTACCCTGCTGGTCTCCAAAAGGAGAGGAAGACAGCCTTGGACCCTAATTCAGCCAGTACCAGGGCGGCGGGGCAGCCAAACTGAGGGTTGCTAACATGCCCTCCACTGCCCAGCCCACAGGGCATCCCTTCTCCAGCCCTGGAGACCCCACGGGATAATCTTCCGAGCTAGAGTCCCAGGGAACTTCGTCAGGTCTTTGATTCAGAAGCTGTTCCCCTACAGTGCCTCCGATGTCCCCAGAGGGAATTAAGGCATCTACCCTTGATCCCAAAGGAAATGGGTTGAAACTCAAAGAATCCACTGCAGTTTATTTACACTATCAAAAATTAATGCACATTAGTAAATTCCTTTACAGTGGAAAGGAGTAAAAAAAAAAGGTACAATCAGTGATTTAATGGAGGACTCTGGTCTCACTGCCGCTTTCCGCCGTAACAAAGGGGACGTTTCTTATTATTCAGAAAGCAGTTGGACTGAGAAAAGAAGGTTCTATAAACAGCCATTAGCATCTTAATTGCACAATAATTCAAAAGACAACTCCCCTGAAAAGAAACTTCTACCCATAAATCTTCTGGCCTCAAAGTCCAAGAAGTGAACCAGCTTCCGTAGAGAATGTGCTCCAGGCTCCAGGCAGTGGATTAACTGGCTTTGTGAGGCAGGACCCAAGGACTTGTCTACTCTGATGGACGGTGGCTTGGCGGGCCCTGCCCGGTATATCCAGAAGGGTCCCCGACCCGGCGGGAGGCCGAGCGGGCAGCTCCGGACAGAGGAAGGAGCTGGGGGTTGGGGCTCTCCTGACGGTGGCACGCTCTGCTCGGCATCCTTGGGGAAGACCCAGGACTTTGCCCTGTTGGTGTCCTTCCTTGTGTAGCCTCCAGAGTCTGGTCTGAGCCTTAAGGACAACTGGCCCCGGGTTTGGCCAGCATCACTTGAGGTCCCTCTATCTGTCCCGCTTTGCTCTCAGACAGCGCCTGTTCCCGCAGTGACTTGACAGTTCTCGGCTTCGGTTCTGCAAAGCTAACAGTGCCGGTGACAAACAGTACTTCTTGCCCAATGATTTCTGCAAATGCCGTGGAATTGGCTCCGACTTGAACAGCACAATCGATCTCTGCAGTCGGTCGGAGGAGCTCCCTGATGGCTAGGTCTATATCGTGCCGTGAACTTAGGGGAAGGGCCGGCGCCGCCCAAAGATACGGCAAGGAAAGGGAGGGGACACTCGCCGTGGGATAATCAAGTCAGAGCTGCATTCCAGAAGCCCAGGGTCAGGGCTGGGCAGTGGGCAGGACAGATGCCATGGAAGAGGGACAGATTCCCTTCACCTCCAAGAGGCATTCGGAGCTGCGGCTTTCTGGTCCTCCTCAAGAAACGTTTCACGCATTTGCCCAATATCCAAGGTAATCAAAGCTGCTCTGGCTAAGGGGTAGGGGGGCTTGCCAACACCATCCCTCCTTCCCCTTGGCCCTTTCCTGAGCTCAGGGCACTGCAAAACTGGGTGAAGAATGCAAACATCCAGCCTCTCCCACACCTTTACACCAAGAAAGCGTGACAGAGGCATTGATGAGGGCTGGTCCAGGCTCACACCTACAGCCAGTGTCCAGAAAAGCAACAGGAGCTCAGGGTTTGGAGAGCCACCTCCTAGGATGCCCCTATTGAGTGTCCTGAGGGTCTCCAGGGAAGAGGGCCTGACAGCCTGGGGCCCAAAAGAGCCCAGGAGACAGAGCTGCCCGCCAGGCCCTTGGAGCCAACCCCGTCCTTGCACCCCAGCTGCTGCTGCCGGCTGAACTGCTCGGCCATTCTCCTCGCTGCTTTCTGTGGATTATTCCAAGAGCACATAATGGGGCATAGGGCAGGCACACTCAGACACCGGGTGCAGCTTCTACGGCCGCCAGCCCATCCAGCTCTCTAGCCCCGTGTTTTTTTTTCTAGAGTCATTTAAATTCAATCTCAGGCATCGTGTCAACTTGCCCCTAAATAATTCAGCAGGCACCTCGAACACGGTGACATCCGTATTATGAAACCAGCCTGTCCTTGTCACACCTAACAAAATTAACAATCGTTCCTGATTGTTATCTAATCACCAGTTGAGACGGAGATGTCCTCAGCCGCCTGAAAATGTCTTCTGACAGTTGGGTTTTTCAAGTCAGGATTCAAAAAGGCTCATTCATTGTTTTTTGACCTCACGTGGCTTAATTCTCTTTTAAGTCTCCTGGGTAGGACCCCACCCTTTACCAGTCTCCAGCTAGACTCTCCCCTCTGAATTGAAGGGGTGTTCACAGCCTACTCCATCCCCCACCCCCTCCAAACGGCTTTCACTCCCTATTTCATGCAGAGAAATGAGAGGCAGGACCCTCCGTTCCCAGTTCCCTCCTACAGGCCTCAATCCAGGCGCGCTCACCCTGGCTCCCCCTCCCCTGTGACGGGGACTCCACCTTCCGCACTGGGCACCCCCCCTTCCCCTAGGTCCGTGTGTGACAGACTCTTGTGGCCCCTTCCCTATAGCTGGAGGCACCTGCAGCTCCTCACCTTGGACAGAGCCTTCTGTCCCCACATTGCCACCAGAGCCAAATGGGCAGGGCTTCTGGGGGTCCGGCTAGCTCTCTGGCTACTCTCACCACCCGCAAAGCATGTCTGCCACGTCCAAGGTCCTAAGGGGGTCATCACCTAAGAGGCTACCAGTGTGCTTACCCCTGGCCAGGGGGATCCTCCAGGGTTTGCAGCCAGCCCTGCGCTCTGTGTCCTGCCCGGCCTGCCTCCCTCTAGGCCGCGACTCCCTCACCTTCTCCCTGAGGGCTGGCTGGGATCCCCGGACTCTGCCTACCAGCCGTGCTCACAGCTCCACCTTGCAGCTGGGGGTCAGGGCTGGGTCCTGCCTGACTGAACTCCTGTCCATGTACAGAAGGGCTGATGCTCTTCCATGTCAAGCCCTACTGCTCTGTTCCATATACTCTGAGCCTAAAATCTTGCCAAGCTGTTTGCCTTTTCCTGGGCCTGCCAGGCCCCAGGACCCTTGCACAGCTACTTCTTGCACCCTGAGGGCCCTCCTGGCTCTTCAGTGCCTCCTGCCCAGGCTGTTCCCCGTCTTGACTGCACTCCCTTCCCGTGCATGTTCCACCTGCCCTCTGGAAGCACCCATCCCACTCTGTTGTCACTACGTCCAGCCTGAGCTGGCCTGGGCTGGGGCCGGCGGTGACCGCGTCCTCTCTCGCCCATGCCAGGTGTGGGGAATAGTACCTTGTTCTGCCCCATACACCTTCTCAGGTATGAATATTTTACAGGGTAATGCAATTTTAAGTATAAAAGTTATAAGAGGAAGGCTTTCTCTTGCAGAAGCAATGGAATAATCATGACTGAATATGTCCTCCCACCTGAGACAATCAAAACAACTTTCCAAATAAATGAAAAAAAAAAAAAGGTTTACAAGCCCTGGACATGAGGCATTGAGTGATAGTGACTCCTGAGAGATGGGAGCAAACCAGGGAACCCTAACATTGCCCCAACTTACTGCTGGAGAGAGCTTCCAGGCTGCAGCGCAGGGAAGAGGAGTTCAGATAGTGCCCAGTGGGGCCTAGGTGGGGCCCAGGTAGAGTCAGGGGAGCCCAGGTTGAGCCCAGGTAGGTCCCAGGTGGGGCCCAGGGGAGCCCAGGTAGCGCCCAGGGGAGCCCAGGTGGGCCCAGGTGGAGCCAAGGTAGGTCCCAGGCGGGGCTCAGTTACAGCCCAGGTGGGGCTCAGTTAGAGCCCAGGTGGGACCCGGGGAGCTCTCCTAGGGGAGAAGATTGAGCTGGGAAACCAGGGAGGCCATGACAGCTAGATGTTGCCTACAGAAACCAAAGAG
>PVIY010029491.1:0-31959 GCA_004026745.1 Myrmecophaga tridactyla
CCCAACTGGAGGTTGTAGGATTCTGGAAAGTCACTCTAGTGCATTGAACCTTTCTGGAATCTTATATATTGCCCTAGGTGTTCTTTAGGGTTGGCTGATGCTGATTGAGAGCTGGCAGGTTACCACAGGTAGCAAGGTCTAACTGAAGCTTGCTTAAGAGCAACCTCCAGAGTAGACTTTTGACTCTATTTGAACTCTGTCTGCCACTGATACTTAATTAATTATACTCCTTTTCCCCCTTTTGGTCAGGATGGAATTTTTGATCCCACAGTGCCAGGTCTGGATTCATCCCTGGGAGTCATCTCCCATGTTGCCAGGGAGACTTTCACCCCTGGATGTCATGTCCCATGTAGAGTGGAGGGCAATGATTTCACTTGCAGAGTTGGTGATACTCGCCATACTTTTATGAAATGGTTCGTTATACCAAATTCTTTCCTAATCAATCTTGTTGCTGCAACATTCCTCTGGGATTTTCAAAATCCAGCCAACATAGTTATCTCTGCTACTCTGCTTTATCCTTCATAGCTGCTTCCTCTCCCAGGTGAGATTCCTTTTGTAAATTCAGACTTGATAAAGATTCATTTCTTTTGGCAGCCTTCTTTCCCTCAATAATCATCAAGATGCATCCTCCCACTTTCAGGGGAATCATTAAATAGCAGATCTTTACCCAGAACTTGTTCTTTGCAGCATCAAGCATCTCAAACAAGATAGTCTCAGGGATTTCATCTTCCTTTTTGAAGTGAGCTGACCATATCAGGATCTTCCTCTCCCAATTGGTATGTTTGTGTAATGGCACAAAACCACTGCTCACTGAGGTACTGTGCCAGTTTGTGGCTGTAAGAGTGGGATTGGGCTTTGGGACTTTCCTGTGGTTTGGTGCAAAATCCACTTATTCTCTTCAAGTTAGTGTTTTGGTGAAACTTAAATAGGAAGAAGCATCTCTTTGACATAATCTTAAACAACTCCCTGCCCCCAAGCACAGGCGGCAGAGGGTCTCCATGGCCTCCTTATTCCACAGACTGGCACAGTACCTCAGTGAGCAGTGGCGGGGTGGTGAGCCTTGGCAGCATGGCACCAAGTGCCAGGAGGGATGGAGGGACACTGGCTGCTGATGTATAATTCTTTTGATGTGGCACTGGATACAATTTACTAGTATTTTGTTAAGAATTTTTGCATCTATGCTCATTAGGGAGGTCAGTTTGTAGTTTTCTTTTCTTGTATGGTCTTTATCTGATTTTGGTATTAGTGATGTTACCTTCATAAAATGACTTAAGTAGCATTCCTTCTTCTTCATTTTTTTTGAAAGAGTTTCAACAGGATTGGTGTCAGTTCCTTTTGAAAAGTTTGATAAAATTCTGTGAAGCCATCAGGTCCTGGGCTTTTTCTGTGGGGAGATTTTTGATGACTGATTGGATCTCTTTACTTGTAATTGGTTTGTTGAGATTTTCTATTTCTTCTCAAGTCAGTATAGGTCATTCGTGTGTTTCTAGGAATTTGTCCATTTCATCTAAGTTATCTAGTTTGTTGGCATATAGTTCATAATATTCTGTTATGATTTTTAAAATTTCTTCATGATCTGTAGTAACAATTCCCCCTTTCATTTCTGATTTTATTTATTTGTGTCCTCTCTCTTTTCTTCTTTGTTAGTCTAGCTAAGGGACCATTAATTTTATTAATTTTCTCAAAGAACCAACTTTTAGTTTTGTTGATTCTTTCTGTTGTGTTATTGTTCTCCGGTTTGTTTATTTCTTTGAATAATTTTAATCTTATTAAATCTATAGAAAATCTATGAGTTTCTATAGTATGTGATCTATCCTGGAGAACATTCCATGTGTACTAGAGAAGAATGTGTATCCTGGTATTATGGGATGTAATGATCTATATATGTCAATTAGATCTAATTCATTTCTTATTGTTTAGGTTCTCTATTTTCTTGTTGATTCTCTGTTTGGTTGTTCTATCTATAGTGGAGAGTGGTGTATTGAAGTCTCCCATTATTACTATTGATATGTCTATAGCTCCCTTCAGTTTTTCAGATATGTGCCTCATGTACTTTGGAGCTCCTTGATTGGGAGCACACACATTTATGATTGCTATTTCTTCCTGGTGAATTGTCCCTTTTATTAATATGTAGTGTCCTTTGTCCTTTATGATGTCTTAACATTTAAACTCTGTTTGGTCTGATATCAGTATAGCTATTTCTGCTTTCTTTTGGTTACAGCTTGCATAGAAGATCTTTTTCCATTCTTCAACTTTCAGTCTAATTGTGTCCTTAAGTCTAAGATGCATTACTTATAAACAGCATATAGATGGATTATGTTTTTTTAATCCATTCTGTCAGTCTGTATCTTTTAACTGGTGAGTTTAGTCCATTAACATTCAAAGTAATTACTGTAAAAGCAGTTCTCGATTCTACTATCTTGTCCTTTAGTTTTTATTTGTCAGAATGTATATTAATTTCCTTCTCTCTCTCTTTTCCTTTAAATTACCTTTACTCATATTCTTCAATTCTGTGCCCTCCTCCAGTCCTCCCTCTCTTGTCTTTTTAATCAGTTTACAGGGCTCCCTTTAGTATTTCTTGTAGGGCTGGTCTCTTGTTTACTGGTTCTCTCAATCTTTCTTTATCTTTGGAGATTTTAATCTCTACCTCAATTCTGAAGGATAACTTGGCTGGATAAAGAATTTTTGGTTGAAAGCCTTTTTCATTTAAGGTCTTAAAAATATTATACCACTGCCTTCTTGCTCCCATGGTGCCTGTTGAGCAGTTTGAAGTCAGTCTTATGTGTTTTTGCTTGCATGTAGTAGATTGTTTTTATCATGCTGCTTTCAAGAATTTCTGTTTCTCTTCAACACTGACAGTCTGATTAGTATGTGTCTTGGAGTGGACTTGTTCAGATTTATTCTATTTGGAGTTTGCTGGGCCTCTCTGATGTGCATATTCATGTCTTTTATAAGGGCTGGAAAGTTTTCTCCAATTTCAACTAACTTTCCCAACCCTTCACTCTTTTCTTCTCCTTTTGGCACACTGATAATTCTTATATTTTTATGCCTCTTGTCCCTCATTTCCCTAAGATCCAGTTGCATCTTTTCCATCTTTCTTGCCATTTGTTCTTTTGTGTGCACTAGTTCTATTGTTCTATCTTCTAACTCACTTATTCTTCCTTCTGCTTCTTCAAATCTGCTATCATGTGTCTCCAGTATATTTATTATTTTTTCTCCCTTATCTTTTATTTCTGTGAGATCTGCCATTATTCTGTTTAATCTGCCAAATTCTCCTTTATGCTTACCTAGTACCTTCCTGATATCCTTTATTTCTTTATAAATATCCTTGAGTAGTTGTTCCATATTCTGTGTCCCTTCTGGAATTTTGATTTGGTCATTTGGCTGGGCTATTTCTGCTTGGATCTTCACGTGCTTTGTGGTGTTCTGTTGTGTCCTAGGCATTTGATTATCTTGATATGGTTATTATGCAAGGTGGTTTCCTTCACTCCTCTAAAGTTTTGTATTTCCTTAGTTTTTGCTGAATATTTCCTGTTACACTTTGTCAGTTATTCTCTGCCAAATCAAGGTCCAGATCTCATGTAGGGGATACAATTCCACTTAAGGGTCCATTATAAGGTAGGCCAGGGTGCATGGGTACTCAGTGGCAGAATGGCTGACTACCACACAGGAGACCCAAGCTGAACTCCTAGCACCTTGGGAACTTCAGTCCTGGACATTTTCTCCTTGTCTTCTATCTTGTTTCATGGCACAGGAGTGAACTCACTCCACTCCAATCTGCCATCTTCCCAGAAGCTCCAAGCATTCCCTGTGATTGTTCATTTTACTTCACGGGACAAATCTACCAGATAGATCTTTGTTTCTCCTCCTGTTATAAATGGGATCTGGAATTTAGGTAAATACTCAGTGAAACCTCAAAGCAGTTATCAATGTTGTTACTGCAATAATTACTAACACTATTTCTGGCTGACATCTGTGACAGACCCAGCCCCACCTGGCTTGTGTGACTTCTCTCTTTCTTCTTTTTTGATATAGACATTTAGGGCAATAAATTTCCCTCTCATTATAGCCTTTGCTGCATCCCATAAGCTCTAAAATGCTGTATTTTCATTTTCATCCATCTCTAGCTAGCTACTGATTTCTCTAGAAATTTCTTCTTTGATCCACCAGTTGTTTAAGAGTGTGTTATTTATATTCCATATATTTGTGAAAGTTCTTGTTCTTTGGTGGTTATTGACTTCCAGCTTCATTCCATGTGGTCAGAGAATGTGCCTTGAATAATTTCAGTGTTCTTAAATTTATAAGACTTGTTTTGTGCCCCAGCATATGATCCATCCTGGAGACAGTTCCATGAGCACTAGAGAAGAATGTATATCCTCGTGTTTGGGGTATAACAACCTATATATGTCTGTTAGGTCTAATTCATTTATCAAGGTATTTAACTTCTCTATTTTCTTGTTGACCCTATGTCTGGTTGTTCTATCTATAGATGGGAGGGAGTAATGTATTGAAGTCTCCTACTATTATTGTTGAAACATCTGTCCCTCCCTTCAGTTTTGCCAAAGTTTGTCTCATGTACTTTGGAGCTCCTTGATTGGGAGCATAAACATTTATGATTGTTATTCTTCTTGGTGAATTGTCCCTTTTATTAATATGTGGTGTCCTTCTTTGTCTCCTATGATATCTTTACATTTAAAGTCTATTTTGTCTGATATTAGTATAGTTACTCCTACTTTCTGTTGGTTACAACTTGCATGGAATATCTTTTTCCATCCTTTCACTTTCAATCTATTTGTATCCTTGTGTCTAAGATGAGTCTCTTATAAGCAGCACATATCTGGATTATATTTCTTAATCCATTCTGCCAATCTGCATCTTTTAATTGTAAGTTTAGTCCATTAACATTCAAAGTTTTTACTGTAAAGGCATTTTTTGAATCCACCATCTTATCCTGAGGATTTTATTTGTCAGGTCTATATATTCTTTTCTCTCTTTCTCTTTTTATCCTTTAAGTTATCCTTACTGGTACTCTTCAATTTTGTGCCCTCCTCCAGACCTCACTTTCATGCCTTTTTTTTTCCAACTTGCAGAACTCCCTTTAGTATTTCTTGCAGAGTCAGTCTCTTGTTGATAAATTCTTTCAGAATTTGTTTGTCTGTGAAAATTTTAATCTCTCAGTTTTGAAGGACAATTCGGCTGGGTACAAAATTCTTGGCTGGAAGTCTTTTTCTTTCAGGATCTCAAATATATTATACCACTGCCTTCTCACCTCCATGGTGCCAGTTAAGTAGTCTTAACTCAGTCTTATGTGGTTTTCCTTGTATGTAGTAGATTGTTTTTTCTTGCCACTTTCAGGATTTTCTGCTTCTCTTCAACATTTGACAGACTGATTAGTATTTGTCTTGGGGAAGGCGTATTTGGATTTATTCTATTTGGAGTTCATTGGGATTCCTTGATATGTATATTTCTGTCCTTCATAAGGGTTGGGAATTTTTTCCCCGTTATATCCTCAACTAATCTCCCTAGGCCTTTCCTCTTCTCCTACTGGGACACTGATGATTCTTATATTTGTGCACTTTGTTTTGTCCATCATTTCCCTAAGGTCCAATTAAATTTTTTCCATCTTTTTAGACCATTTGCTCTTTTGTGGGTTTAAAATCAGTTGTGCTGTCCTCTAGTTCACTTATTATTTCTTTTACTTTTACAAATCTGCTGTCGTGTGTCTCGCGTATATTTTTTATTTGGTCTACAGCATCTTTAATGTCTTGATATCTGCCATTTTAATATTTTTTTTTCAAATTCCTCTTTATGCTCTTCTAGTGTCTTCTTGATCTCTTTTTTCCTTGATCTCTTTTATGTCCTTATCCATCCCATTTATTTTATTTAGTAGTGTTATATGAACATCTTTGATTAGTTGTTCCAAAGTCTGTGTCTCCTCTGGTGTTTTAATTTGGTCGTTAGGCTGGCTACATCCATCTATATCTTGATATGCTTAGTGATCTTCTGTTGTCTTCAAGGCACGTAAATATCTTGATAGAGTTACTTTGGAAGTGATTTCCTTCAGTAGTCTAAAGCTTTGTATTTGGGGGATGGATGTGGAGCAGAATGTGGTGTGTGGGATGAGGCAGAACATGTGGTGATGGGTTGCAGTGCAAGTATGGGCATGGGTCAGTGACTTTATGCTAGTTCCTGTGAGCATGGGGTGTGGGGCACAGGGTTGTGGAGGTGAGTGGTGTGGGTGGGTGCATGGAGCATGGAGGTCGAGGGTATCAGGGTGTGGGGTACAGGGTACAGAGGTCAGGGCACAGGGAGGACTGGATACAGGTGTGCCATTGCACAGGGGCAAGAGTCCGGTGGGCTTAGGATATGGATGCATGAGTGTGTTAGGGCGGAGCACAGGTCACAGGCATTGTGGGACGTGGGCCAGGGGTGTGTGATGTCAGGTGGGCAGAGCCCTTGTGGGGCCCTGGCAGGCCTGGAGGGAGTGTGCAGGTGTGTGTGGGTTGGGGCAGGGGTGCACGTGTGTGGAAGGGGGGGGCTATGTAGCACAGATGTGCTCAAGAACACCTGTGCTTGAAAGCACCTGTTCTCAAGAGCACCTATCGGGTGTGAGAACAGGGCACTTGTGCTGGAGGGTGGGGCAAGGGGTGTACCTGTGTGCAGGGTGGAGGCTGTTGCATGGATGTATGGACAATTGGTGGGGAGGATGTGGCTGTAAGTGGGTGTGGGTCTATGGAGTGGGGTCCTGGTGTGTGCAGATCTGTGGGATGGAGTCCTGGTGTGCACGTGCGCAGAGCTCAGGGGCAGTGGCCTGGGGTTGAGTCTGTGTGGACTGGGGCAGGGCGGCCTGCATAAATTGGTCACTGGTTGCCCAGAGATGTGGAGCATGGCCAGGGTGCATGTGTGAAAGTGCGCCTATCTGTGAGGGTCTTACACTGATGTGTGCATGCACAAGTTGGGGGGTTGGGCAGGGCTGGGTGCCAGTGTGGCATGGGTATGAAAATGAGTGCCCACAGCCCGGATACACAGGTGATTGCCTGCAGGGGGCAAGGAGGGGGAAGTGGGGTCAAGGGCTGGGTACCTGGGTCTCAGGAGGGGTGGGGCAAGACTGTGTGCAAGCCTGGGAGAGGTGGGTTGGGCAGGGGCAGGCATGCATGCGCATGGGGTGAGGGTGTGGGGTGAGGATGTGTGCACACTTGGGGAGCATTGTTGGGGTCAGGGTGCTTGGAGCGTGGTGAGGGGGTAGGTGATAGGGTTCAGGTGTTGGGGGAGTTGCGGGTCAGGGTTGGCATGCATGAGAGCAGCAGATTCAAGGAATGCGGCTTGGCTTACTTCCTTGTCCCCCTCTCCCCCCTCCCCCTCTCCCCTTCTCCCCCTCTCCCCTTCTCCCCTTCTCTCCCTCACCCTCTCTCCTGTCCGTGCACTCCTGATGGCTCCAGGCCTCCAACTGGAAATGGACACTTGTTAGGCTGTTTGCATGAGCTGGATGGTCTCTGGTTCTCTGTGTCTCAATCCCTCAGTTGTGCATTCAGTTCTCATTCATACCATCAACTATGGAGTATTGCTGCACTAATTACACCTTCTCTTGTATCTTCCATTGCTTCCTCTAGATTATTACTTTTCCTTGGGTTTACCAAATGTCTAAACTATTCCCAGTTTATAAATCAAAATAAAGCAACCAAGTACACCCTTTCTTCAATCTGGCTTCCCTGACCAGCTACTGCACTCTCTCCCCTTTCCTTTACTAGATCTCACCAAGTCCTCATCACCATTCCCTCTTCACTCCCTGTGATCTGTCTCCTGCTCCCACTTTCTGGAATCTGGTTTGGAAAGGGGCTTCCTGATAGCTTTGTGACACTAGGTTTTGAGGTGGTTAGACATGCAATAGCTAACGAACACTGGTTAAGCCAGGATTTTGAACCCTATGTTGATTCCACTTCAGCAGATAGAGGAAAATAAGGCTTTACTGTGGAAGCTTTAACTTCCAAGTGAAGGAGTCATAGAGAATATTTAAAAATATATATATACTTTAATCTGAACGTTTACATCAGGGAGTATGGTGGGTAGGGAGGAGGGGAGTTCTGATGTTAAAAGAGAATCACCTGGGGAGATTTTCAAAACACATGTGCCTGGCTTCTCCCTTCCCCCAGCTGTTTCTTATATGTTTCTTAGCATAAAGGTAGTTGGGGATGTTTGAAGTCTCTCTCTACATCCCTGTTAAGATGTAGTCCAGCCAGTCAAATTTTCACATGAGGAAATTGAAGCCCTGAGTGACCAAGTAATTTGCTTAAGGTTTCAAAGCTGCTAAATGCCAGGATTTTGTACTTGCATTTTATGCATGTATGTATTTGTTGTATGTGTCTGTTTTTTTCTGTTATTTTGAACTAATGAAGAGATACATTTTCATTATCCCCAGAAGGAACTCAATACCTATGAACAGTCACTTCCCAATCCCACCTCCCCTTAACTGCTGGCAACCACTAGTCTACTTTCTCTCTATATAAAGTTACTTATTCTAGATATTTCATATAAATGAAATTATATAATATGTGGCTTTTTGTGTCTAGCTTATTTTACTTAGTATGCTGTTTCAAGATTCATCCATGTTGTAGCAGCTATCGGTACTTCATTCCTTTTTATTACCAAATAATATTTCATTGTATGGATAAGGTTTAACCTTATGTTTTCTTCTAAGCATTTTACAGTTTAAACTCTTACACTTAAGTCTGATTCATTTTGAGTTACTTTTTTATATGGCATGAAGTAAGATATTCTTTTTCATGTGGATATCCAGTGGTACCAGCACCATTTGTTGAAAAAACTATTCTTTCCTCCATTGAATTGCCTTTGGCCCTCTTGTTGAAAATCCATTGCCCATAAATGTATAGGCTTATTTCTGGATTCTCAATTCTTTTCCATTGATATATGTGTTTCCATTGATATATTGATATATGTGCCAACATATATTGATATATGTTCCATTGATTAGTCTAGTTTTGTGGTAAGATTTGAAATTGGAAAGTATGAGTCTTCCAACTTTCTTCTTTTTTCAAGATTTTTCTATTTTGAGTCTCTTGTATTTCCATATAAATATTAAAATCATATTGTCAACTTGTGCAAAAAATGCATATGGGCTTTTGAAAGGGATTCCGTTGACTCTTTAGATCAATTTGGGAAATATTGCCTTCTTAACAATGTAAATTTTTCCAATCCTTGAACCTGGAATGTCTATAAATCTTTGATTTCTTTCAATGATGTTTTGTGGTTTTTAGTGTATATATCTTACATTTCTTTTGTTAACATTTGTCCTATGGGTTTTATATTTTTTGATGCTATTGTAAATGGAACAGTGTTTATTTCAGTCTTCAGGTGGTTAATTGATAGTGCATAGAAATACAATTGACCTTTGTATATTGATCTTGTATCCTGCAACTTTGCCAAGTTCGTTAGCTCTAATTTCTTTCTTTCTTTCTTCTTTTTTTTTGATTCCTTAGGCATTTTCTATATACAAGATCATGTCATATGCAAATACAGTTTTATTTCCTCTACAATCAGGATGCTGTTTCTTTTTCTTGCTTAATTCCTAGCTAGAACCTTCAATATAATGTTGAATAGAGGTGGTAAGAGTGGACATTCTTCTCTTGTTCCTGATATTAGGGGGAAATCTTTCAATATTCCACCATTAAGTCTATTTATGGTGGCTTTTTCATGAATGTCCTTTATTAGGCTGAAGAAGTTCCTATCTATTCCTAATTTGTTGAGTGTTTATCACAAAGACTGTTGGATTTTGTCAAAAGCTTTTGCTGCATCTTTTGGCATGATCATGTTGTTTTTTGCCTTTTATTCTATTAATACAATGATCTTTTGTTGGTTCTATATAGTCTTTTCTTCTTTTAATATCATTTGTTAAGGTAATCTTACATTCCTGGAATAAACCCACTTGGTAATGGTTTATAATTCTTTACATATGTGGCTGGATTCTGTTTGCCAGAATTTTGTTGAGGATTTTTGCATCTGTATTTGTGGAGTGAGTTTCTACAAAGTGTGTTATGGGAACATAGGCTCAGGGCACAACAGAAACTTTCAGCAAATTACCTCTTTATTACTTACAGTACAAGGTGCTCAAAAGAGTAGCGGAAGTGATGCCACGATGGCTGTTCTCCTGGGGTGGCTAAAGTTTGCTCGGGTAGGGGTCAGTAGATGACTTCTCCACATATCCCACTTTTTGTCAAAGAGAGACAAATCTATGTTGTTTGAATATGGTTATTTATCCACACTGTGGGGCTGGAGGTGGGTAGGTGGAGAGGAGCCCTGCACTGAAAACTCTGGCCTTGATTAGCATCTAGGGCTGCTTGTTCCCAGTTTCTAAGTTTAAGGTCTAACCGGGTCTTTTCATTAGCCTTGACATCTTTCCCGGGTTGTGGAATGGAAGCAGAATGAAACAGCAGTGCACAATAGAAGAGGAGGAAGGGTAGGCCAGGGCTGTGAGATTGTCACTGAGCATGTGTCTGTGACTTCCTCAGCAGTGCCCCCCTTGACCTCTCAGCCAGGCCTACCTGACTTCTCCTTTCACAACTTAAGCCCACTTCCCACCTTGGACACAAAGATGGGTCAGGGTCAGGGTCAGGGTCAGGGTCTGCCAGCCAGTGGGTCCCAACAGTGGCAGTAAAGGTCTGGAAACACTAGCAGGTGCAGCACATTAGGAAGGCTTTACTTATGCCTACTATAACTCCAAGCAGGGTGATCAGGCCTGTCTGAAGTAATAATTGCATCCATACTCTCCTGTCTCCCAGGAAACAGCTGAAGAGTCCCCACATAGAGTTTTTAGTAACCAAAAGAACATAGTTTGGAGAGTGGTGGCCTGAGAAGAATGGGTAGTGAGTTGCTATACAATACATCATGGGAGCACAGGTTCAAGCATGACAGAACCTCAGCAAATAACTGCCTCATTATTTACGTGGCACAAAGGGTCCAAAGGAGCAGGGGAAGAGGTCCTATCATAGCTGGTCTCCTGGGATGGCCAAAACTGCTCGGGTTGGGGCCAGTAGATGGTAGCTCCATATATCCCACTTTGTATCAGGGAAGAGAGACAAATTTATGTTGTTTTAGTGTGGTATTTAACCACGCTAGTGGGCAAGGGAACCTGCCACTGGGAATTCCTGCCTTGATTAGCATCTGGGGCTGCTTGTTCCCAGTTTCTGGGTTTAAGGTCTAGCCAGGTCTTTTCATTAGACCTAACATTTCCCCCACATTATGGAATGGAAGCAGACTGAAACATTATCACATAATAGAAAAGGAGGAGAAGGGTAGGTGAGGACTGAGAGATGGATGCTGAACCTGTGCCTATGATTCCCCAACAATATTCATAAGGTATATTGGTCTGTAGTTTTGTGGGGTTTTCTTTTGCCTTCTTTTTTTTTGCTGTAATGAACAATGCCGAAATAAATATAATTGCATATATACCCTTATATACAAATTAAATATAAAATTACATAGTAAAAGGGTATGTTCATTTTAAATTTTAATAGATATTTCCAAACTACCTTCCAAAAATGTTGTACCAATGTATATCTTCCCAGAGGGATATGGGATATTTCCCCCATACTTTCTCCAATGTAAGATATTCCTCTTTTAAATTGTTGCCAAAGTGAAGGACTATTTCTTGTTACTTGATTTCATTTTCCTAGATTGAACCTTGTTCCATATGATTATTTGCCATTTATATTTCTTCTATAAATTGTCCATTTATTTGCTTAGCCTATTTTAAAAATTGGGTTGTTATTTAGTGTATAGGAACTTTTGTATAGTAGGGATAATACCATTTGTCAGTGATGTTTTGCAATCATTTTCTCTACCTTTAATTAGTTAAATGTGTCAATGTTGTCCTTTCTAGCTTTCAGGTTCCTCTTTATGCTTAACACCTCATCCATCCTAAGGCTATCCAAATATTCTTTTATGTACTTTTTAACTTTTTAATTGTATAATATAACATATATATATACATACACAAAGCAAAGAAAGTAAAAAGCAATAGTTTTCAAAGCATCCTTCAACAAGTAGTTACAGGACAGATCCCAGAGTTTGTTATGGACTACCATACAGTCCTTCTGGATTTTTCCTTCTTAGTCGCTCTGGAATATAGGAGGCTAGAAGGAATTTTTTTTTCATCACAATTGGCTTTTTTTTCTTTTTTTTGTGATAAATAACATATATACAAAGAAGCAATAAATTTCAAAGTACAGCACAATTAGTTGTAGAACAGACTTCAAAGTTTGGCATGGGTTACAATTCCACAGTCTTAGATTTTTACTTCTAGCTGCTGTAAGATACTAGAGACTGAAAGAAATATCAATTTAATGATTCAGCATTCATAGTCATTTGTTAAATCCTACTT
Source organism: Myrmecophaga tridactyla (assembly GCA_004026745.1). NCBI lineage: Eukaryota > Metazoa > Chordata > Mammalia > Pilosa > Myrmecophagidae > Myrmecophaga > Myrmecophaga tridactyla. Next base: position 12,395 of record PVIY010029491.1, read on the forward strand.
TCTTTGTATTAACTCCACCATCACCTTTGATCTTTCTATCCCACTCTGTGGGGGTGTGGTGTGGTGAACTATGGCCATTCTAACTTTTTCATGTTGGAAATGGCTGTCAATATGTGGTAGGGAGATGGAAGTAGCTGATTTTCTGGAGTGGCTGGGCCCTCTAGATTTCAGGACTTATCTGGTCCAGGGACCCATCTGTATGTTGTAGGTTTCTGGAAAGTCACCCTAGTGCTTGGAACCTTTGTAGAATCTTATATATTGCCCTAGGTGTTCTTTAGGATTGGCTGGAATGGTTTTGTTTGGGGGTTGGCAAGTTATGATAGGTAGCAATTTCTAACTGAAGCTTGTGTAAGAGTGACCTTCAGAATAGTCTCATGACTCTATTTGAAATCTCCCAGCCACTGAAACTTTATTAGCTACACTTGTTTTCCCCCTTTTGGTCAGGATGCCATTGTTGATCCCATGGTGCCAGGGCCAAACTCATCCCTGGGAGTCATGTCCCATGCCACCAGGGAGATTTGCACCCCTGAATGTCATGTCCCACGTAGGAGGGAGGGTAATGACTTTACTTGAAGAGTTAGGGCTATCTTTCATGTATTTTTATAATACTGTACTTACTTTTTGTTGCTGCTCTATATAAACTCTTCTCATTGAACAAGCTAATCCAGAAAGATGCTTAGGGGCTTGTGAGAAATCTGCTTTAATGACTGCTAGAGGGAAAGAAAATCCTAAGATTGATTCTGAAGGAATTCAATTGTTACAAAGACTGAAGACCTCAGAAAGGACAGGTACACTGGTAAATTGGCCCATTTCCCAGAGATCAAGCTCTGGGGAAACCTAGCAAGAGTTATGAGTTGCCTCAGTTAAGTTCTCTTAGCCTTCTGTTCTAGTTAGCTAGCTGCCGGAATGCAATATTCCACCAGAAATGGAACGGCTTTTAAAAAGGGGAATTTAATAAGTTACTAGTTTACAGTTCTAAGGTTGAGAAAATGTCCCAATCAAAACAAGTCTGTAGAAATGTCCAATCAAAGACACCCAGGGAAAGATGGTCAATAAAGTTCAGGGTTTCCCTCTCAAGCAAGAAGGCACATGGCAACCACAGTCAGGGCTTCTCTCTCAGCTGGAAGGGCACATGGCGAACATGGCACCATCTGCTAGCTTTCTCTCCTGGCTTCCTGTTTCATGAAGCTCCCCAGGGAGGCGATTTCCTTCTTCACCTCCAAAGGTCGCTGGCTCATGGACTCTCTGCTTTGTGGTGCTGCACTATTCTCTGTTCTCTCTGAATCTCCTTCATTTTCCAAAATGTTTTCTCTTTTATAGGATTCCAGAAACTTCTCAAGATCCATCCAAATGGGTGGAGACATGTTGTCATCTAATCCAGTTTAACAACCACTCTTGATTAAATCACATCCAGGGAGATGATCTGATTAGCTGTTTCAAACATACAGTATTGAATAGGGATTATTCTCCTTTTATAAAATGGGACTTTTATTAAAACATGACTTTTCTAGGGAACATACATCCTTTCAAACCAGCACACATTCCAATTCCCAGGTCTTCAAAACTCATTCTGGCACTTCCTTTCCACTTCTACTCTTGATACCATATATTGTCCTAATACTGGTGTGGTAGTATGTCAAATAAGCTTGTAGAAACATGGTGAATTCCTTCAGCAATACTGGTTTTAGCTGGGCAAATCTCTTCTTTTTCTTTTTCTTTTTTTTACATGGGCAGGCACTGGGAATCAAACCCGGGTCTTCTGGCATGGCAGGCAAGCATTCTTGCCTGCTGAGCCACCGTGGCTCACCCTGGGCAAATCTCTTGACTAGCAGTTTTGAGATCCAAACTTCAGATGTTTACAGAGCTTGGTGCCAATTTTCTTTGCCAAAGCTGGAGACTGCACATTTGTGGAAGACCTTGCAGACTGTCTTCTGACTATTTCAATCAAGGAATTGTAGGCTGAGCTCCCTTAAAGCCCACCTACCTCAGAAGAGTCCAATCTTCATAAAATCATGAATTCTATGCAGTGTGCTTGCTTTACATGGGAGGAAACCAAGGCTCTGAACCCTTAGCTATCACTCTTTGTCTCAGGGGAAATCCAGCCTGTTCTCTATAGGGACAATCATTCTTTAGTAAAAAACCCGACTCTTGGGTGAGTACACTCAGTATATTTTCTTTCATGGGGTAGTGGTTGTAGAGGGGCAGGATGGACGTGAAGGGATGGAACAAACCTGAAGTTCAAAACTAAGTTGCTAGTACTTTAATATATGTATTTATTTCTTCAGGGTCTGTGAAAATGCACCCCTTCTCATTTCTGATTCTGTTTATTTGCATCCTCTCTCTTATTTTCTTTGTCAGTCTTGCTAGTAGCCCATCAATTTTACTGACTTTCTCAAAGAACCAACTTTTGGTTTTATTGATTCTTTCTATTGTTCTCCCATTCATTGAACTCTGCTTTAATCTTTGTTATTTCTCTTCTTCTATTTGCTTTGGGGTTAGTTTGTTGTTCTTTCTCAAGTTCCTCCAGGTAAGCAGTTAAGTCCTTAGTTTTTGCTCTTTCTTCTTTTTTTAAATTAATTAATTTATTAATTAAAAAATTTAGCAACAAATGAACAAAAACATTAACATATGATCATTCCGTTCTAAATATATATTCAGTAATTCACAATATCATCACATGGTTGCATATGCATCATTTCTTAGAACATTTGCATCAATTCAGAAAAAGAAATAAAAAGACAACAAAAATAAAACGAACACAGAAAAAAAAAGATTATACATACCATACCCCTTACCCCTCACTTTCAGTGATCATTAGCATTTCAAAGTAAATTTATTTTAACATTTGTTCCCCCTATTATTTATTTTTATTCCATATGTTCTACTCTTCTGTCGACAAGGTAGATAAAAGGAGCATCAGGCACAAAGTTTTCACAATCACACAGTCGTATTGTGAAAGCTATATCATTATACAATCATCATCAAGAAACATGGCTACTGGAACACAGCTCGACATTTTCAGGCAGTTCTCTCTATTACATCTTGAATAACAAGGTGATATCTACTTAATGCGTAAGAATAACCTCCAGGATAACCTCTTGACTCTGTTTGGAATCTCTCAGCCATTGACACTTTTGTCTCATTTCACTCTTCCCCCTTTTCATCGAGAAGGTTTTCTCAATCCCTTGATGCTGAGTCTCAGCTCATTCTAGGGGTTTTCTTAATCCCTTGATGCTGAGTCTCAGCTCATTCTAGGATTTCTGTCCCACGTTGCCAGGAAGGTCCACACCCCCGGTAGTCATGTCCCACGTAGACAGGGGGAGGGTGGTGAGTTTGCTTGTCTTTCTTCTTTTTATTTATTTATTTTTTGCATGGGCAAGCTCTGGGAATTGAACCCTGGTCTCCAGCACAGCAGGTGAGGATTCTGCCACTGTGCCCTCCCTCTTCTTTTTAAATATAGGCATTTAAGGCAATAAATTTCTCTCTTAGCACAACCTTTGCTGCATCCCATAAATTTTAATTTATTGTATTCTCATTTCATTCATCTCCAGATTGGTACTGATTTCTCTAGCAATTTCTTCTTTGACCCACTGGTTGTTTAAGAGTGTGTTAATCTCCACATATCTGTGAAAGTTCTCATTCTTTGGTAGTTATTGATATCCAGTTTCATTCCACTGTGATCAGAGAAGGTGTTTTGAATAATTTTAATGTTTTAAAATTTATAAAGATTGTTTTGCGCCCCAGCATATGATCTATCCTGGAGAATATTCCATGAGCACTAGAGAAGAATATATATCCTGGTGTTTTGGGGTGTAATGACCCATAAATATCTGTTAGGTCAAATTCATTTTATCAAGGTGCTTGATTTCTCTATTTCCTTGTTGATCCTCTGTCTGGTTGTTCTATCTATAGAGGAGAGTGGTATATTGAAGTCTCCTACTATTATTGTTGAAACATCTATAGCTCCCTTTAGTTTTGCCAATGTCTGTCTCATGTACTCTGGAGCTCCTTGATTGGGAGCATAAACGTTTATGATTATTATTTCTTCTTGGTGAATTGTCCCTTTTATTAGTATATAGCATCCTTCTTTGTCTCTTATGATGTCTTCACATGAAAAGTCTACTTTGTCTGGTATTAGTATAGCTACTCCTGCTTTCTTTTGGTTACAACTTGCATGGAACATCTTTTTCCATCCTTTCACTTTCAATCTATTTGTATCCTTGTCTAAGATGAGTCTCTTATAAGTAGCATATAGCTGGATTATATTTCTTAATCCATTCTGCCAATCCCATGTCTTTTATTTACTTTTTATTTTTATTTATTTATTTTTACATGGGCAGGCACTGGGAATTGAACCCAGATCTCTGACATGGAAGGTGAGAATTCTACCACCAAGCCACCATCACACTGCCCACAATCCATGTCTTTTAGTTGTTAAATTTAGTCCATTAACATTCAAAGTTATTACTGTAAAGGTATTTATTGAATCCACCATCTTATCCTGTGGTTTTTGTTTGCCAGATTGATATATTCTTTTCTATCTTTCTCTTTTTATCCTTTAAGTTACCCTTACTGGTACTCTTCAATTCTGTGCTCTCCTCCAGACCTCCTTCTCCCCTCCCCCACCTTATTTTTCAACAGTCAGAACTCCCTTTACTATTTCTTGTAGGGCTGGTCTCTGTTCTCTCAGCCTTTGTCTGTGGAAATTTTAATCTCTCCCTCAGTTTTGAAGGACAATTTGGCTGGGTACAGAATTCTTGACTGGAAGTATTTTTCTTTCAGGATCTTAAATATATCATACGACTGCCTTCCTGCCTCCATAGTGCCAGTTGAGTAGTCTGAACTCAGTCGCATGTGATTTCCCTTGTATATAGCAGATTGTTTTTCTCTTGCTGCTTTCAGGATGTTCTGCTTCTCTTCAACATTTGACAGACTGATTAGTGTCTTGGGGCAGGCATATTTGGATTTTTTCTATTTGGGGTTCATTGGGATCCTTTGATTTTTGTTGTTTATGTCCTTTATAAGGGTTAGGACATTTTCCCCCATTATATCCTCAACTAATTTTCCTAGCTCTTTACTCTTCTCTTCTCCTTTTGGGACACCAATGATTCTTATATTTGTGTGCTTTGTTTTGTCCATCATTTCCCTGAGATCCAATTCAACTTTTTCCATATTTTTTGCCATTGCTGTTTTGAGTGTTCAAAATCATTGTGCTGTCCCCTAGTTCACTTATTCTTTCTTCTGCCTATTCAAATCTGCTGTTGTGTCTCTAGTATATTTTTTATTGCAGCATCTTTAATGTCTACAATATCTGCTATTTTTCTATTTATTCTTTCAAATTCCTCTTTATGCTCTTGTAGTGTCTTCTTAATCTCCTTTATATCATTAGCTCTCCCATTTATTTTATTTAGTAGAGTTAAATGAACTTCTTTGACTAGTTCTTCCAAAGTCTGTGTCTCCTCTGATATTTTAATTTGGTCATTAGGCTGAGCTATATCTGTCTGCATCTTGATAGGCTTATAGTGATCTTCTGTTGTCTTCATGGCATGTAAATATCTTGATTGGTTTACTTTGAAAGTTGATTTCCTTCAGTAGTCTAAAGCTTGTATTTATGGGATAAGTGTGGAGCAGGATGCAGGGCACAACAGTGCAGTAATGCATTGCAGCACAGGTATAGGCACAGGTGGAGGACGCTATGCTGGTGCCTTTGAGCATGGGGTGTCACAGGGTTGCAGAGGTGCAGTGCAGGTCCCATGGGTATATGGTGAGCTCAAGCAGACTTTGGAGTCCAGGAGCAGTTTGGCATGGGGGACACAGAGGTAGAGCATTCCTAGTCCTGGTCTCCCCCTCCATGCAATACTGAGGGCTCCAGGCTTCCATTTGGAAAGGGGCACATTAGGCTGTTTGTACCAGCTGGATGGTCTCCGGCCCTCTGTGTCTCACTTCTGCTATTGTAACCAGGGCCTCCCTCTGTGGTATAGAAGACCCTCCTGGGTTCCTAGTCCCTGGAATCACCATCTCAGTTGCCTTCCCATCCTTTCTCTGGCTGTCCCTTGGAGCAGGGGTGAACTCGACCCATTCTATTCTGCCATCTTCCTAGAACCCTCTATTCCACCATCTTCCCAGAACCCTGGGTCCAGCCCTTTTGCAGTATTTGCCTTGTTTTATTTATTTATTTATTTATTTATTTATTTATTTATTTATTTATTTATTTATTTATTTTTTCCCATCTGTCCTGCCCCTTCTCTGCCAGGGCAAAAACTCCTAATACCTTTAACACTTATTCTGTGTTGGGGACCTATTTTCAGTAGTCAGAATTTGTTAATTCTGCAAGTAGAGCTTGGCTGAGCTAAGCCCTAGCTGCTAGTAAAGTCTATGTCCTTTCCCCTTGGGGAACCAGGCTGCCACACCTGTGGGGGAGGAGTGCCAGCCTCCATGGCTTGGGGGACTTACGGTTCTGTGTGCGGTGTTAGTTGGTCCTGCTTGTCCAGACTAGTGTACGCAGGGTGTCCGGTCGTTGATGTAACCCCAGCAGTTCTGTACTGTTCCTGGCTATTTACTAGCTGCTCTGGAGGCTGAACTAAATTCCATACCTCACTGAGCCACCATCTTGCCCCCACCCCATCTTCTAGTATTTTAATAATTTTTAAACCTTATTTTGACACCACGATATTTATGAGATAAATTCCAGTGCTGGTATTGTTGCAATACTCGCCTCAAAGGGTTGCTGTGAGGCATAAATGATAATGCCTATCAAATGCTTGATGTGCTTTAAGGGCTCACTAATAAACACACTAATTCAGCACCATTTCCTTTTTATTTCAATAAAAAGCTATAGCTTTCCTCAGTTGAGTCTATATTTCTGGTACAAACAAAATCACGCACAAAAGGGCAAAATCTGAATGTCTTCCAGTCCAGAAAACTAAGGTGGTGGTACATTTTGGATATAATGCATCCTAAAATAAGCACCCTTCACAATAGGAAATGGGGTGTATTTTCTGCCCCTCTTAGCATCCATCTTGTTCTTGATATCAGAAACCCAAGACCAGCTAGTTTCAACATAAAGGGAAATTTATTATAAGGAAACTGAAAAGGTGGTCACAGTGAACCTAAGAAGAGAATGAGCTAGACCTCAATTGGTCTCTTTTTTATCCTATCTTTGGTGCTCATCTTGTATCCTGTCAGCTTCATTCTTTTCTTTCTCTGAATATAGGCTTTCTCCACATGGAGAAAACATGGCTGCCCCAAATTTTCAAGCTCTTTGTCATACAGCTTCAGTCACTGATGCAAAACTAACTTGAATCTTAGGGGCCAGCAAACTGGCTTCAGTGTGAGCTAGTGGGCCCATCTCTAAAATAAGGTACTGAAGCCTGGAGGAGAAGTCTTGGAAGAACACAGCAACTTCTGGAGAACTTCAACTTGCTTTTGATGTGTTTCTAAACTATAAAGTTCCTAAATGAAAATGAGCACCTGCCAAAACTTAAGCCACTTAGTCCACAATATATAAAAGTTCCACTCCATGCCAGATTTCAAAACTTTTTAAAATGTCATTTATATAGTGGCTTCATGGCTGTTTCAGTTTGCTAAAGCTGCCAGAATACAATATCCTGAAAATGGATTGGCCTTTCAAAGGGGATTTATTAGGTTACAAATTTAGTTTTAAGGCCATGAAAATGTCCAAATTAAAGCATCAACAAGAGGATACTTTCACTGAAGGCTGATGGTGTCCAGGGTCCCTCTGTCACATGGTCACAGGGTCTCTCTCCTCTCTCTCTCTCCCTCTCCCTGTGACAGGGTCCCTCTGTCACATGGTCACAGGGTCTCTCTCCTCTCCCTCTCCCTCTCTCTCTCTCAGCTCTCTTAAAGGACTCCACTAAAGCATTAAGACCCATCCTGAATTGGGTGGCTCACATCTCCATGAAAACAACCAAATCAAAAGGTCCCATCCAACAATAGGTCTGCACCCACAAGAATGATTAGAACATAGTTTTTTCTGGGGTACATAACAGATCCAAACTAGCATAATGACCTTGAGAAACATTTAAAAATATTTAATGAAGTAAAGGGAAATATCCATGAAAATAACATCTTTGTAATATATGTATATTATATATCATTGTTGTGATTTTTTTATAGCTTCAGAGATGGCAAATCATTGTCAAAAATCCAAAAGCAAAAGAATGATTCTTCTTCTAGGCAGGAAGTCTACAGTTGGTTAGAAGCAAGGACATCTACATTATTTTAGAACAGAAAATGTAATAGGAATAAGGAGGCATTTTAAGTAAAATACCTCACTATTATTTTCTTCTATAATTGAATGAATGTCTTGCCATGTTTACCAATCCCAGTTTTCTAGTCAGATAATGTGAAATTTTAATAGGTGTAATAAGATGGTTGAACTTAAAAAAAAATATGATGGATAGTAAGAGTTTTCAAAATGATCTTATTTAAAACTCCTTTTGTACTAGCAATATCAAACATTAAATATTCAGTGGAATCTTTTAATGTTTGATATTTTACAGTGTTAACTTAAAGGTATTTGTTAAATAGCAAAACAAGGTAATTTTCAAAGCTGAAGTTGAAATAATACATATATTTTGCTTTAAAGTTGTTAAAATTTCAAAGTAGGGTTAAATAAATTTATGTATGTTAAGCAAATATGTATTTTACTTACTGATAATTGTTAATCATTGCTTCTAAAAATGTGATCATTCTTTTTTTCCTTTTGTATTTTAACCCTGAAATTAAAGATACTTCTATGCCATCTGCAGATGACCCCATACACATCTTCTGATGTTATCTTTCTAAGTTGCAGTGTAAATATAGTAAAATGCATCCACTTCAGTTGATATTTTAATTTCAATGAGCTCTTTGCAATTTACCAACATTTTCACATACTGGTGGTGGTGGACATACTGATGTCTATACCAGAGTCTGCATATGACTTGTCTACTGTTTTGGCATTTCACAAAGCCAAATGTACTTGGCAACTAGGAAAGGAAAGAAAACTTCAAGGCTTAGAAGTTGAAAAAATGCAGTAAGATTTATACTTTTTTCCTACCCTTATTTCAAAACCTATTAAGGAAAATAAAATGATTAGAGATAAATTTTTTCTGTAAGGTGTCATAAATTTGGGGTCACAAACTCAAGAACCTGTATGTACAAAATAAGTAAATAAATGAGGCTGGCCAGGTATTAATTATATTCACGATACGTGTGTCCATCTTGAGTTGCTGTACCTTTTGTTTATCCACTTTAGTTTTAGCACTTTGAATGCCATTCCCTGGGGCCTCCAGGGTTTATGATATAAATTTTATTGAGGATCCCTTGTACATAAGTCATTCTTGTTTCACCACTTCTAAAATTCTCCTTATCTTTGCCTTTTGACAGTTTGACTATGATGTGTAGGTGTGGATGTCTTCAAGTTTATTCTACTTGGAGTTGGATGGCGCTTCTTGGGTGTGTAAATTAATATTTTTCATCAAATGTGGGAAGTTTTCTGCCATTATTTCTTCAAATATTCTTTCTTATCCCATTTTCCTTTCTCCTCTTCTTATGGATTCCTATTATGCATGTTTGTATGCTTGATGGTTTTCTACAGGTGTTTGAGGCTTCTGTTAATCTGTGTCATGATTTTTTCTTTCTGTTTCTAGAGCTGGATAATTGCAATGAACCTATCTTTAAGTTCGCTGACTCTTTTTGCCTGCTCACATCTGCTGGTGAGTTCCTCTGGTGAAATTTTCATTTATTATACTTTTTAACTCCAGAATTTCATTCTTGTTCTTGTTAAATTCTCTTTCTTGACTTTCCTTATGGTGTGATATCATTCTCATACTTTCCTTTTATTCTTCAAACATATTTGTAATAGTCGATTATATATATGCTGGCTATTTCAGATTCTATAACATGGTAAGTTCGAAAATCAGAATTTCTCACCTCTCTGGGTTTGACTTTCTTGTACTAATAATGTAGAGGCAGTACCCCTTGCAGTGTGTGACCACTTAAGTCTCTGTTCAGCTTATGGTCAACTAATGGCCAGTCAGGTATTCCTTTAATACTTTGAACCATTAAGTCTTCCATCCTTTGCTGAGGGGTTCTGTTCAGGTGGACTCAGCCTTAGCCTTCACTTTCTGCTTGCACTTCCAGTTCAGCCAGAGTCTTTCCTGGGGATGCACATAACCTTCTAGTACCCTAGGAATATATCAGAACCTTTAAAAGCCTTACGGCATCACATTTTTCAGATCTTCCTTTTAAGTTTTTGACCAGGATCTTGATTGTGCCAACTAATTTTGCAATCTCAGGCAGCTATTATGTTAAACAATTGTCACTGATTGTTTTCAGCAAATGCCCTGGGATTTTTTCCCATAGAGCAAGATCTGAGTCCCAACCCACAATACCCTACAAATAGGGCTTTTCAAGGGAGCTGAGAGACAGGATGGTGACATTGTTCAAGGGATGTTTTGAGGGGTTATAAACCCAGTATGCTCCCTCTGGTGGCTGCAAGGCTGCTGGATTTCAAGGCTACCATTGTTGTGATGCTGCCGTTTTCAAGGCTACCATGCAGCTGGGGAGAATTGAGTTGTGAAAAGGTCAAGTTAAAAAGACACAAACCCTGCTGTTATCAATGTTTAGATTTTTCCAAGTACTTGGTTAATTTGAAAAAGTTGAATGTGACAATTTGTGGAAGCATTTTTTACTGCTTTTATAGAGGAATGAATCTGCAGTTTACACTCTCATTCTGAAAGTCCTGCTGCCTGTTTACCCACTTTGGTTGGAGACCTGGGTACAAGGAGATGTGACCTTATTGATATTTATGACAGGGATTTAGTGGGGAATGTGGTTAACTAAGTTGGGGTATGTGCCCCAATCAACAAGGGCAGCCACTATCCACCACACACCAAGGCCAAGAGTTGCCAGGTCTTCCACGTTTGAATAGAATAGAGAACTCAGCATTATGTGAGATCCCCACATTTAAATTATAAAAATCAAAACACTGCGCCATATGTAACATATCAGTGGCAAAACACTGTTTTGGAGAAAGGATTCATGGATCACATTGTGAATTTTTCCCCACCAAATTAGTCAATTGAATTCAACAGTCTTTAGTAAGCTTTTATTATGTGCCAGGTACTGTGTTATGTGCTGCAGAGGTGAATGAGACTTGCTGCTCCATGCACATGCCCTGTTACCCCAGCTAGTCTAGCAGTGGAGGTGGGACATTATTTTTTTTTGTCTTGTATCATCACGCTGAATAAAGAGTATGTGTACACAGATTTAGGTAAGTTTAATTAACCCAAGGCAAAATACGCTGAGAGGTTTTAAAAACTTTTTTTTTGCAAAACACATATATAAAGTTTAAAATGGTAATCTACAGTCTCTCAATTTAGGGAAGTATGTGTGCTTCTGAGTACCAGATTGTTAGTAGTGGGGAAAGGGTAAGAAAGAAAAAGCTGCATAAATCCTTTTGAGGCAAAGGGCCAGAGAGCCAACTTCTGACCTGCATGAAAAGCACTGGAAGTGGAACCCCATGGTTGCTTCTTTCTTGGTTAATTCACTTACATAGGAGATCATATTCTCTAATAGCTTCCTGAGGAAGAGTATACTGAAGGCAAATTTTTGAGATCTTGAACTTCTGAAACTGTCTTCATGCTACCTTTACATGTGATTGAAAGTATGGCAGGAAGGAATTTATTTTCTTTCAAAATCTTGAATTGCTTCACTCCCTTTTACATTCCAGTGTTGTTGAGATGTCTGACAGCCACTGTGATTCCTAATCTATGTGACCTGTCATCCTACCCTTGTTTGGAAGCTTGTAGCATCTTCTTTTTGACACTTCTGTTTTGAAATTTCAAGATGGCATGCCCTGGCAGAGGTCCTATTTTTATCCTTTGTCCTGAGCATCCTGGTGCCCTACCATTCTGGAAACTCAAGTATTTGATGATTTGCTGTCTCCATTTGCTTTTTGTTTCTAGAGTTCCTATTACCTTGATATTGGATCTTCTTGACTGGTTCTAATCTTTTCTATCTATCTTACCAAAAAGCATAAAAAATTCTTTATGCTGTTTTTTTGGGTTATTTGCTCAGTTTCCACACCTCCTACAGAATTTTTAATTTCTAAGGACATTTCTTTGTTCAAGTATTCCTTTTCAATAGCCTTTTATCCTTATTTGTATATGCCATATCTTTTCTTGTCTCTCTGAGGATATCTATTTTTTCATCTATCCATTTTTTAGTCCTCTGCATAAGTATTTTACTTTAATACCAATTCCATTTACCTTTAGCATTTGCAAAATCAGTGTATTAACCTTTTTTAAAAAAATTAAGCAATTTCCAGGTATCACAGATTTCACTGTTTATCCCTAAATAATTAAGGACATTTTCTTACATAAGCATGATAAAACAATCAGTTATCACATCAAACAAATGTAACCATCATTCCACAGCATCTAAGAACGAGTTCATAACCCAATTTCTGTTATTACCTCTAAAATGACTTTCTTTTTGCAGTTGGTTTACTTGACTCAGGATCCAAACAAGGTCCATACTTTATTTTTTTTTTAATACTGTTATTGAGAAATCTTCACACACAGCCAGTCCATCCATAGTATACAATCAATGGCTCACAGTAACATGATAGTCTTTTGAAGCTTATTCTCCCTGCAGTCTCTGATTTTCCAAATTGGTGGCTTTGGTTCTTATGCATTTAGCTTTCAACAGGTGTCAGAATAACCTTGATTGAGATGGGGGAATAAAAAGCTGATAGGGGATCGTCGACTGAGAGTTTCACTTTGGAGCAGTTGTTCTCAACCTTGGCTGAATCACTTGAGAAATTTTAAAAAACTGATGCTCCAAACATTGTTTAGGGCATGGCCTATAGGGATTTTAAAAAGTGTTGCAGGCGTCAAGAAGCACTACCAATGGGTGATCTGGCTGGACCATTACACAGAGGATCTTTAGACCTTTCTTTGGGTCTCATGAGGTTCTTTGGGTGGGACTCTTCTAACATTCTCCAGTATGCTTATATCACTTAATCCCCACTTTTCAGTATGGTATCTTCACCCTCTGTCATGGATGGTGTCTCAAGGACCTATTTTACCTTCTCCTGGGATAAACTTCCAAGGTTCTGTAATGGTGACAGAGGCATGCTTGTTTAGCTGAGAAGAAGTAGGAAGTGTGATTATGGAGCTGTAAGTGCATCTTAAATAGCTTTCAACCAATCCTACTTTAGACCCTTCAATCCCTTTATCACTACTTCAAAGAGAAACTCTGCTTCCAATTTTTGAGACTCCAGGATATTCTGTATGAAATTTGAGTTGGTCCCATTTTCCTCTTGGCTAACATAGGATTCAGTTTTCTTTGGCCAGGTTTCCAAAATTCTGGTTATAATGACTTCCATTCCTTCCAATCTTGAGGGGGAGTTGTGACTTAAAAAAAGTCCTTTACTCTCTTTAGAGTGGTATGTCAGGATCATACAAAATTAGATGTTTCAATTTTTCATCCTTATTCATAAAAATGGCTAATATTCTTAATATAAAAAATTGAGTTGAGTTATAAATAGTTCACTTCTCCATATACACTTGAAATTCTTCAAACCCCTCCCCCCCAGATTAAGAAGTTAAGATAGCAGGGACCCCCAGCCAAACAATCTGACCATAATGATGAAGCCATGGCCACAGTAGGAACACTATGCTTTTGTTGTTATTGTTCTTGTTGAATGAAACCTCTAGGAGGGAAAAAGGAGATCAAATACTTTGTGTCATGGAAGAGGGAGCACCACAGCACTGGATGAATGGTGGCAGATATGGGCTCTTGAGTTTTGGAATATAAGTAAACTGTTAGGCAAAGAGGTACACTCTCCACACAGACTGACAGGGTGTTAAACTGGGATCCCATGTGGCTCATAATCATGCTTTAGTTGGTCTATGTAGGGTTTTAAAAAATATTTTAGGGCAGACAATGGTGGCTCAGTGGCAGAGTTCTCACCTGCCATGCCGGAGACCCGGGTTCATTTTCCAGTGCCTGCCCATGAAAAAAATAATAATAATATATACATATATATTAGACAGTTTAAAAAAAAAAAGGGTTTACACAAAAATCTGGATTTTGAGCAAGTTTTGAAATATCAGCATGTGCTGCAAAATATCAGGCAATCTTGCAAGGCCTCAACCAGAGAAGCCGAATAGCAGCAAGCTTCATGTATTATGCAGCCTGCCCAGCCTCTAAAGGCATTTGAGTGCAACTTCCACAATGTGGTTTAAGTTTTAAAACAGTAACAACAATAACAACAAAAGCAATCCTATTCATGGCAGAAAAACCCTACTTAAGTCAGAAAGAATTAAAACATTTATTGGCATAAATATATTACATATACACTACAGATACAGTTAGGTATTACATATAGCATATTTGCAAAATCTATACATTAAAATTGATATGGCAGTCTTAATACAATGTATATGAAATAGTCTAAAATTTACAATACAGAAAAACATACGATAGTTTTTTTTCTCCTAAAGTTGAAAAGCTTGGAATGTATGTCCAACAGTGAGGTAAAACATTTTGTCTTTCAATTTAATGAACTGTGCAAGGATAATATTCGAACACATTCAATTAGGGCACTTTTCAATTTCAACATGAATACTGAGTTACTGTAGCCAACAAAACAAGGTTAGAAAATGCCAAACATTTGAAATTGATAAGAACAAGGCAGATAATATGGAAAAAAAATCTTTTAAAAAAGTTTTCTTTTTAAATAATTTCTTTTGAGGACAAAGGGCAATTTGCTTTCACATGACTGGAACTTCTTGTGCTAGGGATGAGTTTGACATACACAGAGGAGCCAGCGCATCAGAAAACCACTCATTCGTTCCTACATATTGCAAAAGGGCAAAGAAATAAAGTTAATATAACACTTTATTTTATTGTTCATGTGTAATGGCAATATATATAGTTATATATCAATATCACATATACATATTTGTGATAGAAAACAGTGCCATATAGAGTTATAATTTTCTTGACTGAAGGGATTATAATGAAGACCAATAATGGAGAGCAATAAAATAAAGTGCTGTCAGCTTGTATTTCACACACTTCAGCTTTCTGATCGTTAAATGGATAGTAGGAAAATCTCAAAAAGATCAAATACTCATAGCAATTTTGGCCTAAAGTATTATTTCACTTAAAAAACTTCAAACAATTCAGAGAATTTCTTTATAGCAGCAGTTCTGAAGTGTTCCAAAAAGGAATTTGTTTTTCTCTGCAAACAGTAGGGTTTTTGTACTCAGTTGAATCTTCATTGCTTAAAAAAAGCCTTCTCCCCAAAACACCTGCATGAAATTGTCTCAGAAAATGCAGGTGCAATGTCATAGTGGGTCATATCACATAGAGGGATGAGTTTTGGAAGTCCAGAACTTTGGCAAAAATATCTCAATTTTGTTGCCATTCATTAGTTTGCAAGGCTAATTAATTATTATAGTCAATAACAAAATACAAAACTCTCTAGTATTTACTACATCAATATAGGCACATAGAATAATTCATTGATCTTAGCACTTTCTTTGAAGAGATGATTATGGTTTTTGGGTACATGTAAACGTTGCAATCACTGATAATGGATTTTTTTCTTTTTTTTTTGGCATTTAATGCACTAGATGCTCTTATCTTTAAAAACACAAGAAAATATCAGAAGATTAATAATACTACGGATGTTGCCAAGGAAAAAGACTGACCTAAAATTACAAAAGTATAAAACACAAAAAAATAACATGCTACAAGGGAAAATTAGTACATAAGTACATTTAAAAAATTTTACAATAAATAAAGATTGCACTGTAATTGCCATTTAAAGTACTGTATGCAGAATATAGTATAAATAAACCAAAAACAAAATAATGTTGGTTTCCCCATGACTTTGGTATGGGAATATAATAAGCTAGTACAAGATACTGCATCTTAGACAACACAGACCAAGCACAAAATAGCTATGATCAAGAAAAACCAAGTAGCAAAAATATACAAAAACAGAAGCAAGGGGATACACTGTGTCTGTTGCACCCTTTTGGAATATATTTGCACCTCCAACTCTTAAATGTCCCTGAGGTACTAGAACATTATGGACTTTGTATAAATAATCCAATGACTTTGGGTTAAAATTGATTATCTCAGGACTCAAAATAAACATGCAAGAGTAACACTTTGCACTCCAGTAGCACCTGTTGATCAAGGATCTCAAAGCACTTACAAACATTAGAATCCCCATTTTATTTTATTTTATTTTTAAACGCATGGGAAAACTGAGGCACAGAGAGGTAAAGTGACGTGTTTAGGTCACGCAGCAAGTTAGTGACAGATCCAGGGAGAGAATTTAGGTTCCTTGACCCCCATACCCTGTTGCTTACTGCCAAATACCATTCCCTCTCCACACATGGCCAGATCAACCCCACAGAAAGAGGAACTACAAATTTAGACAACTTTTTTTGGGCTTCATCAAAATTTTCATCTGCTGATAGATTAATATTATGTGCAATGAATTAAGGTACTGAAATTCAATTACTTCATTGATACCTCAAAGAACAGCCTAAAAGCAAATCTTTCAAAAATAATGAGCTGATGTGTAAGAAGATTGCTCACAATTAGTGTAAATCATGGACAATGGGCAGAGGCACTAAACTGTCACCAGTTCTTGTCATATAGTTCTGGTCAAACATAACAATATAACTCTAGTGATTAGATTAGAAGTAGTTATATACAAAGACAAACAAACAAGTTAAAGCAGCTTTTAAAATAGCTGAATAAGGAAACAACTAACTATTGCACAATGCCCTCTTTAAAGTTACGGCTATGAATTGATGTGGTAGAATCTACAATGCTCCATAATTTATAGGTGCATTTTGGTTATTTGATTTCTTATACAGGCAGCTCATAGTGTTAAAATCATATGAAATACAAATTATTAAAACATTTTAGATTGAAGTACATATACATTTTGATTTAAATGAGCTAAACGCAGTTAACTGAGTGAGACAAAACAGAACTTGTTTAGGGCAGCCATTATCTTAGTGAACACATCTTCTGTATGTTTCTGATGCAGTGTGTAATACTTTGACAACACTGGAATTCTAATCCTGTAACTATGCACACTGTGATTCATGTTTACAAATATAGATAATCAAGACATAAGTGACTGGTGAATATAAATTACTAAATTGTAACAAAAAATATCAAAGGCTTGCAAAAGACATCAGTGAGAACAGAATAAAGGCAAATCTGAAAATCTGAAAGAAAACAAGAAAGCTAGCTTTTGGTATCTGGTTTGCTTTTCTTCTTCATCTTCTCTCTTTTTTAAAATCCAGTTTAGCATCTTCCTAGTTTTGCATTTCAAAAAGGTGCACCGAAACACTGATACTTTTTTCCTAGCTAAATCTGTAAAACAAGAGAAGTATTTAAATCAAAGAACAAAAGGTCTTAAAAAGGGAGTATGTGAATAAATGGGTGTATTAAACTGTGTAGCATTAATTCAATTCATACCTCTAGATTTGTTGGGTCTGTTTACTTCATTAAGAAGTACTGTAATATAAAGGCAAATAAAATGGACAAAGTTGCAAAGCCAACCACAATGAGGGCTGCAAACTGTTCATCAGTAGGCATCATGCTCTTCATTTTGGGATCATCTAAGCTCCCCATGTCCCCTGTAAGCATGACCTCACTTCGTTGTAGTACAAAAGCTGCAGAGGGGCTGAAAGCTCCGCTTAGCTCCTGAGAGGTGTCTAAACAGCGACGACATGCACACACGCGGAACCTGTAGTCCGTGTTGGTCTGGAGGCCTGAGATTTGGAATGTGGCTTCTTCTCCCTTGTACACCTTCAAAAACGGAAAAGTCCTGGTCAATCAATTGACAACATTGTACTCTCTAAAAAGGTATTTCTCACAATCCATAAAAAAAAAGGGATTCCGACCTACTTCAAATAAAACATAATTTAAAAAATGCAGTACATTCCATCTATGACCACAAACACACTGCCCATGCCTTTAGGACTGGGCAAATTGAATGATAGCAGAAGGATTTTATGGCTTGGAAAAGGGACTGGAATCCACAGTTCACCATATAGCCAGCCTTTTTTTTATGATTTCCTGCTCTGATTTTCAGACTTTACAAGTGTTTTTGTTTTAGTGACTAAGCCCCGTAGAACCAATTTTGTTTGCTGCTTATATTTTTCTGAATGCATCACTGCTTTTGCTATTCCCTTTGTAAGAGTTGAAGCATGATCCTCCTGTTGAGTTACCCTGTTTCCTTAAAGACTTTTGAACATGTACCTTAGCAAATGGAATTACAGGGCTGGGTTAGAGCAACAAAGAATTAACACGCTTTAAGAAAACCCCTTGTGACGCTGAGAAACCATTCCTTTCTCATAATTCACTCTTCCAATGCTGGCTGAGTCTAAATGGATGTTTTGAGTTTGTTGTTATGGTGATGGCCACAACCCACGAATAGCTCTTCAAAAGCTCAGACTACTACTGTTTCTCCATGAACTGTTTCCCAACATGTGGGTGGTCTCAGGAAAAACAATGGTGTTACAGTTTTTCTGTAAAGAGAAGAGATGTTTTATTTGAAAAGGCTCTTTGTTAACTCTTAAATGCTCAAGTTGGTATTCTGTGAGGTAAGTCTTTTCTTGGAAACTTCGGACCATTCATAGAGGGAATGATTTGCAATCTCTGGAACAAGTATGCCAGGTTGATAAAGCAGGTCCCACCACATTTGGCAAGCGGGTTCTGGTCTCCCCACCTGCAATGTTCCAGATATGAAAATCATTCTGACACTCTTGTGGTGGTAAGTTCATGTTGGGATGTTTATCAAGTTGGAGGAAAACTGCCAAGAAAGACTTAGGTGCAACGTTTTCTGATATGCTTCTTTCATTAATTCTTTAAAAGTTTTATTGTGGTAAAATGTATATAACATAAAATTTACCCATTTTAACCATGACTAAGTTAATATCAATATATTAATAGAAAATACGGAGTTCCTGATACATTTTAGAAATATTTAACAATGCTTGATTTTTTTTTTAAATAATGCTTGATTTTTAACACTGAACTTTTGGATTAAAAAGCAAAAATTAAATGAATCCTAATAGCCCATTTTCTGAGGATTCTGGTTCTTCAGATTTGATGGTAACTGATTTGGTTTTTAAATATTCATAGCCACAGGACTGATACTGTTGGGGACAATTAAGGTAGCATATATAGATTCCACCCTCAGCGATGCCGAAAACATGCAACATGGCTGCCAGGGCTAATACAAAAATAGCCTAAGCTACAATCAACCTTCTTTACGGAAGTACTAGTGGTTCGCGCCAAAAGTATTAACCTTACAAACTTCCTTTTACCCTAGCAACAGCAGCAACCAATCCCAGTAATCTGCCCTCCAGCCTAGCGACAGCAGTGACCAATCCTAGATCGCCACCCGTCCCTACTAGCCACTCCTTCTTCCAAAAGCATATATATACCCAGCCCTCTCAATAAAACTTTGCAGCTTGATCAGAATTTTTGTCTTGCTGTCGTTCTTC
>PVIY010029492.1:0-31914 GCA_004026745.1 Myrmecophaga tridactyla
GCTGGCTCAGTTTAGGCACATTCTAGGCCCTTTGATGCCCAATCCAGATTTCCCCTCCCAGCCTCCCCTCCATTTCCTTGCTCTGTGAGTTCTTGCTCACCTAACACAGTCTCACTGTTTCCCAAACACTAGCTCCCATGCTCTCCGCTCCAAGCCTTTATTCTGCCTGCTTTCTCCAGCTGGAACACTTTTCTTCTTGGGAGGAAGGAGCATTCCTTTTCATGGTGGCTGGAGTGCTTTGGTGCTGCAGACCACCGTGGTTTTGGCAAGCCTCTCCCCAAAGCAGATCCGAGGGAAAAGCGCTCAGAATTAACTTGGGCAGATGAGGGACCTGGTCAACCCGGGAAAGCAGCATTGAGCTAAGTAAGGCTCAGGATGCCTGTTAGTTTCTCTTCTACTCTAACAACATGGAATAGAAAGAAGCAAGCCAGGGTGGTGTTTGAGGCTTCCCAGGCAGCCCCAGGGAAGGGGTCCAGGGTAGAAGCAAGGGCCGAAGCCTCTGGGCCAGGAGGGCAGCTTTTGGACCCAGCAGGTTGAAGGCTAATGAGCAGATTCTGAGTCAGCCCGTGGGGTAAGAGATTAGTATCTCTGCTTGAGACCCAGTTGGAAATCTGTTTCCTAGAGGTCTTTATGTGGGTTCTTACTTTTGCATTATTTACCTTAGTTCCTCTTGCAAACGTCCCTTTTCAACAGCTGCAGCATCTCCATGCGAAAGGGAATGGGGGGAGGCTGCCAAGGCTGTGGCCACAGAGAGCTGGAGTGGTGGTGGTGACAGACGGAGGAGGCTGGGTCCAAGTCCCACAGGCCCAAGCAGGGGCTCACCCCAACCCCCCAGCCCAGAGTTCGGCCTCCTCCTCTTCTTCTTCCTCCTCCATATATCATGGACAGTCATGCCCACATCAGCGGGAAGGGTGCTTGTGGTGTGCCCAGTGCTGGAGGATAAGCAAAGGCTGAACACAGACTGCCCTTACAGAGCTTGCAGTTTGGTGGGGGGTGGCTTGGGGTGGGGATTTGTAAACACTCAGGTAAGGGCCTGAGCCTGAGAGGTCCCGGTGAAGGGTCAGCAGACGTAAAGACTGGCAATGCGCATTGAGTGGGTTTGGTGGGTTTGCTTCAAGGTGGGAGGTTTCAGCACCTGGAGCTTTGGGCTGATACCTAAGAGGCTGTGTTAAGGAGCTTGAAATATTTCCTGCAGGCCTGGGGCTTTAAATATATATATTTATATCTAAATATCTAAATATATATATATATAGATCAGAAGAATGGTTCCCTCCTATCCCCCCACCTCTTCAAAAAAGGGGGGTGTCATACTCTAGAAAACATCCACAGTGGTGCCTGAGGCTGCGGCAGGCTGTCGAGGCTGAGTGTTGTGCCGTAGTGCCCCCTGGAGGCCCAAGGGCAGCAGGCAGGCGTTTGGATCTCTTCCTGTCACATTCCCTGATGGGAATTGAAATGTAGGAAGAACAAAAACATTAAAGATGCATTCAACATGGCTATTCCCATAGCCCCATAAAGAAAGCCAAAAAGGCAATGGCCATCCCTTGCTCCAGCTCGGAGCCTTCCTTGTTAACTCCTGCTTCAGGAACCACCCCCACTACAGCTGTTGCTCTAGGATGTGTCCTCATTCCCACAACTGGGCTGAATTATTGTCTTGGCTGTCAAGGCAATGAGCCATAGCCGTGGGCGCTTTGACGAGAGAGTCAAGTTCCAATCTCCATCGTCTTGGGCTGAAGCAGAGACTGGCTTTGTCCCTCATCACCCCCTGGTTGTCCACCCCCCCCCACCCCCCAATCTCAAAGCTTATTAAAAGACAGCCAGGCTAAGGCCCCAAGTGCGGCTGGGTCTGCCCACTCCGGGCTGTTTTGCAGAGCTCCCTTCATTCACCCCCCAGCTTTCAGAGAGAGGCCAGGCCTGTAGGTTTCTAACCTAACATTGCAACAGCACCCAACACTACCGGGATGGCTGTCCCTAATGACCCACAGGCGGTGGCAGAAAATTTGAACTAAAAAATATATATATTTTTTATTGTTTGGGCACGCTCAAATACCTGGTTGAAGGCATGTTCCAGATTGCAGTGGGGACAACACTTCTGAGGTGGAGCAGGTGGGGAGGTGGGGGGGTAGGGTGGGGGTGGTAGGAGAGGGCGGTCCCTCCCCTCCTTGGGAGTCAGGTGGGGAGAGGACCCATCAGAGGCCAAATCTCCATGAGGCTTAAGCTGCAGGGCCCTTTCCCCCACACAGATCCTTCCACGGTCCTTCATGAGGTCCCCGCAGTGTGTTCAAGTGCTGATATATAATTGTGAATTCATAATGAGATATTCTTTCTCCTTAAAGAGCTACCTGCCCCACCCCCCAATTGTTTAAGCTTCAGACCCACAAAAGCTAGTCCTCCCCTGGGACTGGACTTGCGTGGGAACAGTTCAGATTGGAGATAACAAGGACTTGTATTATGTCAGGACCCACAGAAGACAGATGTGTCTTGATAGAAAAGGGCAGTTACTCGCTTGCCTGCTCGTGCAGGTGGGGACTTTGTCTGTTTAATTTATCTGTATTCACAGTGCTGAGAGCAGTGCCTGACACACCGTAAGCACTCAGTGGATTTTGGAAGAACGAAAGCTTGTCCGGGCAGTAGAGGGTAGGACATCATGATTGATTGGGTGCCTGGGGTCCCGCAGGGTGTCCTGAACTGATGGGCACAGCACCCATCCCACCTCTCCCTGTTCTCTCCCATCACCCAGGCCCACTCCCAGGAGAGTGAGCATCAAGGCCTCTCTCCCTTAGCCTCCAGTGGCCACTTGGCCCGATGGAGCCGGGTCCTTGGAGTGCACTGCCTGTGGGAAGGGCCCTGGGGTGAAGTCTGCAGACCCGAGTTTTGAGTGTCAGTTGCACGGCCTTGGGCAAGTCGTCACATCATTCTCAGCATCAGTAGTTTCATGGGTAAGGCTGTGTGCTGGGAGTCCAGTGGCCAGGGTATCCCTCCTCCCAGCCTGAGGGGCTGGGGGTCCAGGGGTGTGATGGTGTTTAACAATTGGAACTGGCTTTCCAAACAAACAAACAAACTAGATTTGTAGCATTGGCCAGTTTTCATGACATGTGTGTTCTTATCACGGATGATTTCGACTCCCAACGTGCTGTTACTGTGCGTGTTGGGAAGAGGCGTGCACAGCCAGCGCCCTCAATCAAGCTGGCTGCAGCACACTCCTGCATGGGTTCCAGTGACTGAGGTCTCTCCTCACTTGAACAAGTGCTGGACGATGGGGCCCCATGTTCCGGGCCAAGCTGTATCTGGACTGTTTTGCTGGCAAGATCCTTTCACACGGGTGAAATATCTATGGGTGATCAATTTGGCCCAATGCCTTTTTTTTTTTGTAATTTCAAACATTTTTTACTTGCTTTTATGTTGTGGTATAACTTACTACCTACATAACGTGCACAAATTATTAAGTGTACGCTTTGATAAATTATTATGGACTGTTTTAGATTCCCAGCTGCTGACACAAATATCAGACAATGGATTGGCTTAACAACAGGAATTTATTGGCTCACAGTTTCAGAGGCTAGAACGCTGGCTTCCTTTTAGGCTTGGTGTCTTCTGGTTGGCACACACCTATGTAAGATCCGCGAACTCTCCAATATTCCAGCAACCTGTCTCACACCTTCCAATCAAAACATACCTTCAGACGTAACCCCTGTCCTCACTTTCAACACCATAAACTAGTTTTTCCTGGTTTTGAAGTTCATATAAATGGCATCATGCTGTATGTAGTTTTGGTATCTGGGTACTTTTACTCATGATTCTGTCTATGGGTTTTATCCCGGTTTTATTGAACTGCGTGCTCATTTTTATTTCCATGTAGTATCGCCACTTTCATAGTTTCAACTTAATAAAAGTTTCTTATGTCTCTTTTTGCTACTCATCGCTGAAGCTGTGGAGTTCACTGTGGCCCTTCTAGCCATAGTTTTCAATCCCATAATACTCTTTTCTTCCCTTCTTGGCCCCAACCCATCCTCCACTGCTTCTTCATTTCCAAAAACATCCACCATACCCATCAGAATCTCTTCTCCATGATTAGCTAACTTGCTCACATTTCTCTAAAGTTGCTCTCTCTTCCAGCCCAACTGAAACCTGAATAAAACCTGAGGACACCTTACCCCGAAGGCCCTCTCTGGCAGTTACTATCTATTCCCTTACACCCCAACTGCATGCTAGGATCTGGAATTGGATTTTACCGTACTCATGAGTTGATAAGTTAGACGGTTACTGTTTTATGGGTGCTGGGAGAAGACACAATATTCCTGGATCAGAGACAAAGAACTTTATTATTTATAGCACAGCAAGCGGCAAAAACATGTTTGCCTCAGTTTCCCTTGTCCCTCAAATCCTGCAGGGGAAACATGGGGGGTTCCCATATCCCCATGGATGCTATGCAGTTAGTAGGTCTGGGTCGCATCTGAGAACACTGAGCATAGGGAACCCACCTCTTTTACAGAAGGCAATAAGCAAACTTGTTCTTTGTCCTGGAAGGATTTATTGCCTCATTCCTTGACATTGCTTGCTGTAAACAAAACACTGAGAAATAGTCCAAAGAGTGGTCAGGACTTGAACTCTTGGCATACCCAGGAAAGTGTGCATACTCAGGAAAAATGAGGTCGGTGGCAGCTTGCCTCTCCTAACAATCCACTCCTCAGTCCCGCGCATTCTTGGCAGAACTCAAATATTCACATGAGGCATGGTATGTAAATATATAATATATATCAATAAAAAATAAATAATTAAAAAAATTCACATGATGATGCCACTCCATCTGCTGCTCTGGTTAGTCTGGTCAACAAAAGCTAGGACCGGATCCTCTCAATTTGCCTCATATAGCACTTGATTAATAAAACTTAAAGCATCTGGATGAGGTCAGTAGATCCAGCCTCAGTCACTATACTTGGTCTCAAGACCAGTTGGGTGACCGGATGAGCATATAAATTTGCAGCAGTCAGATTGAAACAAGGTTGTGCTGAATTGTGTGTTTGGGTATGTAGGATGGCGGGAGAGGTTGTATGTTTGGGAATCACCCTTGATGGCGAAGGGCA
Source organism: Myrmecophaga tridactyla (assembly GCA_004026745.1). NCBI lineage: Eukaryota > Metazoa > Chordata > Mammalia > Pilosa > Myrmecophagidae > Myrmecophaga > Myrmecophaga tridactyla. Next base: position 5,082 of record PVIY010029492.1, read on the forward strand.
CAACAGAATATTCAGGATTGGCCATGCCCACGTGTGATTTTCTGTTTTCATAGCATGTGGCCGGGGATCCAAGCCTGCAGTGGGTCAGATTGACAGCTGCAGCTGCTGCTTCACTCAGGTGAGCCAGATGATGGTTCTGCCAAGCTGCTTGGACCAAGGCGACAAAGAGATTAATTACTCACCCCTCCCTGCAGCTGCTGGGTCCGAGGTGTTCTATCTCCAGTGCCAGGGTTGTTGCTCTCCCTTCACTGCCGTGGAATCAGAGCCCCATTCCAGAAGCAATAGCATCGCCTTTTCTCCAATCTTTCCATACTCTTACCCAGATTCTTTGTCTAGAGGGGTTAGGTGAGAGTGGGATAAGGGCAGTTTTACGGAATTGACAGAGACTCGTTATTTCTCCCCCCTTGGCCTGTGTGGAGCATAGCCAGGGTACTGGGGAAGCAGGGGACTCAACCAAATGGGCATTATCTTTATCTTCTAGGGCTTTGTTAACCCACCAAGAGACGCCAAGTGGCTAAGCCGGAATTAAGTGTGAATCCCCCAGGCCCCTTTTCACCAGGCTGACCTGGTGGTGTTATGGGAAAAAAAGAAGGACCATGCCCAGAAGTGGTTGGAATCCCCAATTTTCAGAATAGGTCTATTTAACTTCCTCACCCTTTTGTCCCAATCGTTACCTACGAAGTGGTTGAGAGTAGATGACCCCTTACTGGGGACAGCTGAATTCAGTGACCAAACTGCCTTACTGAGATATGTGGCCCTGAATAAGAGCGGAAGGTGGGGTTGGAAATATATACATATATTTTTTCTTTGCAAGGGCAGACACTGGGAATCGAACCCAGGTCTCTGGCATGGCAGGTGAGAACTCTGCCGGCCGAGCCACCATGGCCCGCCCAACCAGAAATCTTTTGTAGTTTATTTTTGAGGAGACTTTTCCAGCCCTCCAGGTGCCGCAGAAGCTGGAGACGGTGGCACAGCTATCTGATACCTTTACAACTGGCTTATTATTGGGCGGCTTTTTGTAACAGAAAAGCACATCACTCAGACCCTAGATGGTTGGGAAAGCTGAAAACTTGCCATGAGTTAGATTCAGAGGCCACAATGGTGTGGCCAGAGTCTCCAGACCAGATTAGAACAGCAACGCTTTAACCTAAAAATGTGTTGACAGCAGTGAGGAAGGTCAGAAATCTGATTCAGTCAACCTGCCAGGAAGTAGGTGGGGACAATGCCCGGTCAACGGGGCCTCCTATATTGCAAGACAGATGGCCCAATAGGGGGGCAGTGTCCCAAATCTGGTCTGTAGGGGTGGTTTCCGCATCAGAAACATAAAGTCCTCTCCATTGTGCCCAGTTCATGATGGTGAACGTGTCATCACGTCAGAGCGGTGATAGGTCCAGGCACTGAGGACGGTGCTGTGGGAGCGTGGGCGGGGTCACAGGCTTGACTCCAGTTGGCCTCACTGGAGAATGGGGCCTTACCGTGGCATTTCTACCAGCGACTGTCTGATGGGTAAAGCAATTTGCTTCCACAGTAGGCAGCCCCAAAGAGCCACATCTTTAGTCTGCCTGTCTCAGGGGCCAGACAGCCAGGCCATTGGCAACAGCCCAAAAGTTAGTAGAAGTGTAGCAAGGTTCATCAAAGGGCGCATTGGCCAGGACTATTTAGCACCGTTGTCCACTGAGCAGAGGGACTGGGTCGGCTTTCAGTTCTGTACAGCTGGCAGCATCAGCAGTCGGCTTCACGGATCTACAGGTGAACCAGGCCAGGGAGCTGGGGGACCTCTGTGCTTCAGGTGGCTGGGGGTGGGGGGGTGGGGAGGAGAGGGATAAGGATTGCCCCAAAGGGATTGCTGTCACTTTATCATATAAAACTAAGATAATGTTATGGTGTTTGTGCTTATAAAGCCTCTTTTATTGCATGTCATATAAAACTGATTATCATGTATTTAAAGCAGTCAAAGACATTCACAAGGATGGAGAGATCAAACTTCTTTTTCAAGCTTCACCTGCACTCCCCATGGCTCCCAACCCCTGGTGGGGAGGGGCGGGGCGGAGGAGACAGTTTTAACACAAAAAAATGAGACCGGTGAACCAAAAACATGCTTTCTTTGGGGACTCCGAGCTGTGTTGGGCCTAGAAAGTACCCTTCCTTTGATAAACACCAAATCCCATTGACCCATCCCCAAGTGGGGATGTTTGGGTTGGGGAGTCACCGGACCTCGCCAGGTCAGGAACAAGCCAGCAGGTTCCTGTTTGAAAAAAAGGAGAGGAGGGCTGTACTTGGTGACTGCGTCCAGCAGGTGGCGCCATTGTACTAGAAAATGGCCTCTCTGGGGTAACCCGGCAGCCTCGAGGTCTCTAACGCTCTGGTTTCCCTTCTCTTGGCAGTCTATACTGTTCAGGAATCATCACTCTACATGCTGCAGTTCCTGAGTGGGCAAGACCCCTCTGACACTTAGGGGCATTCGAAGCAAAAGTATGTACAATATACATTCAGCCGCGGAAGCCGCAACAGTACATTGAATTGACACTATAGGCTCCCGCCTGCCCCATTTGGAACTTTGCTCAAATTTCATCAGTTGAAATTGGACATTTTTTTTTTTAGCCTTGCAGGAATGTGGATCAGGCACGACAGCAACAGCTGCCAGGAGATCATGCTGCCTCCAGGGGACGTGAGGTGGGGTGAAGTGGGGGCACAGGGAAGCGCAGGGTGGTGGGGGAGGCAAGCCACAGAGGGCAGCTGCAAGCTGGGAGGGTTTTATTTTCCCTTGGCCCCGGGATTGGTACTCAAGGCCGCCTCTGGACCTGTGTCCACGGGCCCCTTTCTTTTTGTCCCTACTCCATACTGTAGTCCCCCATGACTTCAGCCACCCCTGAATCCAGCACCACCTCTCCTCATTGGACTGGGTAAGATGGTGACTTGAGTGTTTGGGTCCATTTATAAAGGGAGTTATAAATGTTTAAGGTCCTTCCCTCCTTGAAGTCCCCCCCCCCCCCATACACAGCTCTTTCATTAAAGCAGTTGAGGGTGGAGAAGAGAGGACCAGGGGATTGGGGAGCACAGAAGGAGAAAGCAGTGCCAGTAAGCAAGGCTTTGCATTCACTTTTGTTTTGACTGGCCACCTGTGTGATTCAGCCAACTACCCCTGTAATATCTGGTTCACCTAGAGCTCTTTATCAAACAGCACAGCTGCTACTATTTATTTCGACCTTCAGGACCCTTTGACAGAGCCGCCATATCCATATTATATTTTAGCTGGGCCTGGGGGGGTTTGCTCTCCCATTGTCATAACATCTCTCCCAACACCTGGATGGACTGTGAGCGACAATCAAAGCACCATTCTGGTGGCTTGATTCAATCCTACTTTTCACCACTTATCCTCATTAATAGTGACAGGCAGGACAGGTTATCCCCCTCCCACCCCCTCACCATTTGGTTGACAGCATCACTAATAGGTGCCATGGAGTCTTCATTTCATTGAATCTGTCTCATGGGGCCCCCATCCTTCCACTTAGTATTTGATAAAGGGAGCATTTCTTATATGGGGGGAAATAAATTATACTGGGGCAATTAGCTAACCCTTTGGAAAAAACAAAGTTAGTTTTCTATCTTATACCATTTACAAAACTAAATTTCAGATGAATGAATAACCTAAACCATATAAACATGCAAAACCATAGCATCAATAGAAAAACTATTGGAGAGGAGGCCTTCTGAACAAAAGCTAGCACTTTGGAAGAAAAAACTGACAAATTTCTGTATCACAATGAGATGTAAGCAGAAATGGTGTGTGCAACTTCCAGAAAGTGTCATTAAAGGAGTGAGGCAGGGGTGGGGGCCTCTTCTTCTTCCCTAGCCTTTTCCCTACTTCTTAGAATGCATGCATGACAGCTAGAGCTGGAATAAACACCTTGGATCTTGAAGTGACCTTGGGAACAGAGACCTTGTAAGGTGGGTCAACAAGATAATGGAGGCTGAGATTCTAACACAGTGGAGGGCCATTCCAGCCCTGGATCATCTATCATTGAAAAATAAACGCCTGTTGTGTTTAGTCTGCAGTTATGTGCGCTGCCACTCACAGCTGCATCTAATCCTAACTGATGCCTCTGTCCTTCCCAGGTGACTTTTAGAGTCATCCAGCAAGCTTTTAAAAAACACAAGTAAACCTCTGGAAGTGGAGCCCAGACATAGGTGTTTTTTAAAAGCCCCCTGGGTGATTATAAAGTGCAGTCAGGATGAATATCATGCATTTAAGCCAATCATGACAAATCTCTTGTCTCTCCAAGCCTTCCTTGCGGTAGGGGTGACTAAGGTTCTTGCCTATGATATCTAAGTGGAAATCTACTGAGGGTAGATTTTTTTATTAGAAGGAGTGATGTGGTTGGAACTGATGTTTCTTCCCTTTTCCAGCTCTGAATGTGGAAGTGATATCCAGAGCTATGGCAGCCATCTTGTGACTGTGAAGCACCAAGGAGGAAGACATCAGACAACATATTTGGTGTTCTAGTTTGCTAACTGCTGGAATGCAACACACCAGAGACGGATTGGCTTTTAATAAAAGGGGATTTATTTTGTTAGTTCTTCAGAGAAGAGGCAGCTAACTTTCCACTGAGGTTCTTTCTTACAAGGGAAGGCACAGGATGGTCTCTGCTGGCCTTCTCTCCAAGCCTCTGGGTTCCAACAACTTTCCCTGGGGTGATTTCTTTCTGCATCTCCAAAGGCCTGGGCTGAGCTGCGAGTGCTGAGATGAGGTATGCTGAGCTGCTTGGGCTGTGCTACGTTGCGCTCTCTCATTTAAGCATCAGCCAATTAAGTCAAACGTCATTCATTGCAGCAGGCACGCCTCCTAGCCGACTGCAGATGTAATCAGCAACAGATGAGGTTCACGTACCATTGGCTCATGTCTGCAGCAACAGAACTAGGTGCCTTCACCTGGCCAAGCTGACAACTGAATCTAACTACCACACTTAGGCTGGCAGCACAGAAAGTTAGAAAGCCTGGATCAGCATCACTGAGCAGCTAAAACAATCTCAGTAACCCATACCCCTAGATGTGAGGGGTGAAAAAAGGCAACGAAATAGCCCTTATTTGTTTTTTGCAGTGCAACACATTCATAATTGACATATATACATAGTTAGAGCTCCTTTGGTTAACCTTGGTAACACATTCATTAATGTGAATAAAGAAAAATGTGCAGGCATGTATACAGCAATGCTGCTGCAAAAGTTCCAAACTAGAAACCACCTAAATATAGACTCATATTCTATAGAATATATGCAGCAGACTAAAAGAATGTCTGCTTATTCTCTAATACAAGATATGTTGAACAAGCCACTGTTTCATTGTCTGAATTACTATTTGTGAAAAGGAAAAATTATAATTTGGAAATAAAATATTAAAGGATAGTCAGAAGGTTGGAGGTAATATGCTAAATTACGAGTATCTTATATTAGAACTACTGCAAACCTCCCTTGTGCTGGGAGAATGACCTGACACTTTTTGGATGGTTGAGGTATACAAATAATGTCCTTATCACACAAAGAACTTAGCTAGAGCTTCGTTGTTATCTGGGGGAATCAGTTAAGAATGTAGATTCTGGATGCCAACCCTGAGATTCTGACTCAGCAGGCCTAGGGTGAGGCCCATAAACTTGCATTTTTAAGAAATGCCCCTGGTCTACTTGGACAGGTGATTAAAAACCACACTTTCATCCTGGACTCTGCACTTCCACCTGCCCTCCCCCTCCCCCCAAGAAAAAACACTTCCAGAAATACTGGTTTAGACCTATTTTCCCGTTTTGTTTTTAGGTGTGTCATTTGTAAACAGAATGTGACTGGAATTCTAAAAAATCAAACTGAAGTTTCTCCTTAGGCACACTTACATGCTTGAACCGATTTCTGGCACGTACCAGGGGGAATTCAAGCTTGAGACAATGTAAGTGAGACAACCATCCATCAGGGAAAAGAATTAGATCATACAGGCAAAAAAATGAAGAATCTTGAGTAAAATAGAGTAACTGGTCAGGCTCAGGGATCAGAGAAGCCAATACACACCTCCCAGGAACTATGTTGTGTTCATTTGGCCTCTAGTGCCTGACAGATTGTTCCTTTGTTCAGGGAGTTAAAGGAATGACAAGCATGTAGAAGCAAAAACAGCACAACACAGATTCCCTACTGTTTTTGCAACTTTTCATTAAACTCAGGCCCTTGTTTGAGAAGCGTGAAATCTCATATCCTCCTTTAATATCACTTGAAATTTCAACATAAATTAAATAAAGTGACTAAAATTGTCTATTGATTTAACAGACAAGGTGCTTACGTGTCCCGAGACCCTCTCGGTTGTCTCCACGAGAGGACGTGAAAAGAGGAAGATGGATGGGAAGAAAGAAACGAGTAAGGAACTTCGCAAGATGACAAGCAGGGCCGGAAGTCCGGGTACCGGGACGCGCCGACTTCCGGCGTCACTTCCCGCGCGACTTCTTGCGGAGAGAACATGGCGGCACTGGGCAGTGTCCGCTGGATGACCCGAGTAAGAACGGGAAACATTCTGGGTAGGGGACGGGCGGGAGAGCAGCAGTTTCATCCCGGGGTTTCCTGAGGAGAGCGCGGTCCCTGCACTATTGCGGTCTGAGGGTTCCAGACCTCACCTCATAGGCTTACATGTGTCTGTCGCAGGCGCTGGTCGGCGTCCCGAACTGTGGGGTATGGAGGGGCCTGGCTACCTCGGCCTCGGTGCGCGCCGCAAGCAAGGTAGGTGCGAGTCGGGCTCCGGACTCGCCCACGTCTCTCTCCCCTCCTCGCGTCCCCCTCTCCGGGCGTCCTCCCCATCTCTCCCCGCGCTCCTCTTCCCTGCCCCGAGGACCCCCGCTCCCGCCCCAGCTCTAGCTCTGTTGGCTCCGTCCTCAGGCGGAGGACGTGAGGGTGGAGGGCGCCTTTCCCGTGACAATGCTGCCAGGAGACGGCGTGGGGCCTGAGCTGATGCACGCTGTCAAGGAGGTATTCAAGGTGAGTGGTCTGGGGGGATCAACCAGCAGAGAGTGGGCTGGTTTGGAAAGGACCTACTCGACCTTGACCCTGCGATTTTTGGGACCTGTCTCTGAAGGCGGCAGCTGTCCCTGTGGAGTTCCAGGAGCACCATCTGAGCGAAGTGCAGAATATGGCATCCGAGGAGAAGCTGGAGCAGGTGCTGAGTTCCATGAAGGAGAACAAGGTGGCAATAATCGGTATGTGCGGCGCCTTGCCATTTTGCCAGTTAAATGAACAAATGTTCATTAAGTCCTCCTTCCCACGTACGAATACATTAACTCCTTACCGCTTTTACCACACCTGTCCGTTGGGAGCCCCGGAGTTGCGAATTCCTGTCAGCTGTGAATGCAAGAAGGCTGCAAATGTTGGGATTCTGTCATGAGTCTTCATTAAGTCCTGTTAATTTGAATGCTACTTAGCTGCCTCTTCTGTCTTCCCTTCTGCTATTACACGTTAATCTTCTCATGAGATTTCTGCTGTCATACATTAATCTTCTCACGAGAGGCAATTCTGCCTCTATAACTCATCTTCCACATCTCTTATCTTAGAAACACCAGTCTGATTTTGCCAGTCTCAACCTTAGCCTGGTAAAGTAAGTTCTTTACAAGCTGGCCCTGAACTCATCTGACTTGGTTTCCATGCCACTTATTCTGTGCTTTGACCTATACATATCTGCTAAGACCCTTTTTCCAAGTAAGGTTACATTTACTGGTTCTGAGAGAATGTGGAAGAAATTCCCTCTGGGAATAACAAGAAGTGTCACAGAGGAGTTGGCATTTCAAACACTTCTTGTTATTCCCAAAGGGAATTTTCTCTGTGTGTTTCTATGCATGCCCTTAATATCTCTCCCATGGTATTTGCTATGTCTTCCGTATCTTCTGTCTTGCCTAGTGAGTTTGCTTCTTGAAGGCAGGGTTGAGTGTTTTTTTTGGTTGATGTCCTTAGTGCCTGGCATGTGGTTGATGTTCAGTAAGTGTGGGTAGAAAAAAATGTCAAATCAATAGACAGAAACATCAAGAAAGGCCAGAAATCTGACATTGTTTCTCAACCCCCTATTAAACTAGTCTCTGATAAACACGAAAACTCTCACATCTTCCTTTAAGGTCATTTTGAAATTTCAAAACTTATTAAATGTGGTGACTAATAATAAAGCAGTGGACAAAACTACATTATTCTCTTGTCCCTTGACCCCATAGGCAATTAAGGGTTACTGATTTGCGATTAGTTGATGGGGATCTGGGTTATATTATGCCCCTGACAGGATTGGACACTGGTTTGGGCTCCCTTGTGCTTGACTTGTGCCTGATACCCCCTCTTGCCAGTCTTACCCCCCTCTCCCAATTCTTTATGCAGGAAAGATCCACACCCCAATGGAGTACAAGGGGGAACTAGCTTCCTATGACATGCGGCTAAGGTAGGTGGTATGAGCAGTGGTCAGAGGGGGCACTGGGGCACTAGGTGCAGTGCTGATGGCTCTGCCCCACCCACCCACAGGCGTAAGTTGGACTTGTTTGCAAATGTGGTCCATGTGAAGTCACTTCCTGGGTACAAGACTCGACACAACAATCTAGACCTGGTGATCATTCGGGAGCAGACAGAAGGGGAATACAGCTCTCTGGAACATGAGGTAAGATCTCAGAAACTGGGGAAAATGGAGATGAAGATGGGAAGAGAGGCATAACTCCTTCCGCTCCTCCTTCCCAGTGTCACCTGGATGCTTCTCTCTTCTCACCCAGAGCGCGAAGGGCGTGATCGAGTGCTTGAAGATTGTCACTCGAACCAAGTCGCAGCGGATTGCAAAGTTTGCTTTTGACTATGCCACCAAGAAGGGGCGGGGCAAAGTCACGGCTGTACACAAGGCCAACATCATGTGAGGCAGATGGCTTTGTGCAGGGTGGGTTCCTGGGAAGGCGGCCTCCTGTACTTCTGCCTGAATCTTTTCTCTTTGGCTCATGGACAGGAAACTTGGGGATGGGTTGTTCCTACAGTGCTGTGAGGAAGTTGCTGAACTGTACCCCAAAATCAAGTTTGAGACAATGATCATAGACAACTGCTGTATGCAGGTGGGCCACTCCCCATGTCCCCACTCTCCTGGTGCTCTGGTGGCGTGGAGTAGGATTCACTTCCTTTCTCAATGTCCACATCTTGCCTCTTAGCTGGTGCAGAATCCTTACCAGTTTGATGTGCTTGTGATGCCCAATCTCTATGGGAACATTATTGACAATCTGGCTGCCGGTCTGGTTGGAGGAGCTGGTGTGGTCCCTGGTGAGAGCTACAGTGCAGAGTATGCAGTCTTTGAGATGGTGAGTGAGTTACCACTTTCTCCTTCAGCCTCCCCTTCATGCCCTTTCTATGATCTTAGGTTCCCCCTAATTTCTCCCCTGCCATTCCTCCCCCTCCAAAGTAACCTTGGGACCTGCCATATAATGCTTCTTATCAGTGACCCAGGCTTGCCCTCTCTTTCATCTCTGCCTCTCCCATAATGCTCTTCTCTGATTCCTCAGTGACTCTGGCCTTATGCTTTCTTCACAGGGCGCCCGGCACCCATTTGCTCAGGCAGTGGGCAGGAATATAGCCAACCCTACAGCCATGCTGCTGTCGGCTTCCAACATGCTGCGGCATCTCAAGTAGGCTCACGGGAGGCTGAGATGGAGGCTGTTTGTTGTGAGGGGGAACATAAGTGGGTTGGGAGTTAGGGGGGTATATTGGGGGAAGTCTCAGTTTCTTCCTGTCCACATTGACAGTCTCGAGTATCACTCCAACCTGATTGCAGATGCCGTGAAGAAGGTGATCAAAGTTGGCAAGGTGAGTTTAGAAGGGCTGTGGGGATGCAGGGCCTAGCTCTTACTCAGGGGAACCCGAGTGGGGACCTTCTCTCCCTCCAAGTGCCCAGGTCCCAATCTGCTTTCTGATCTGTCCCTGCCCACTCAGGGCTGTTCTTCACCTCCCTTCTCTGAGCTGTTTCATCCTCTTCATCTGCATTGCCTCTTTCAGTTCCCATCTGCCATTCACTTTTCTGTCTCGTTCCTGCTTTATCAGCTCTGTCCCTTTTATGGGTCTTGTCTAACCCAGAACCTGCTACTCTTCTACCTAGGGGAGTGGAGGGAGTTCAGTTCTTCATACTTGGAAAATCATCCTCATCTCCATTCCCCTTCTGTCTTCTTTCTTCCTCCCGGTCTTGGTTTCAGTATTTCCTCTTAAGGTTGCCTCATATTGTCTCAGATCTGTATTGTCTCTTCGCTTCACGTCCAGCCTCCCATCTTGCCTAGGCCAGCCTTGCTCCAGTAGTAGCTCTGGCTCTAGAAAGAGTGGGAGTGGCCTGGCCAAGGGTGGGTTCTTGCTTTTCCAAACCTGGCCACCCTCCATTTCTGCTGCATCTTTTATCCTGGCCTTTTGTCTCCTTTCCTTGGATTCCATTTCCTTGGTCACACTGCCCTACCCCCTTCATGGGCTCTCTTCTCTTCTTCCCCACGGCTGTTGCCGATGGTGGCTGTAGGTGCGGACTCGAGACATGGGCGGCTACAGCACCACATCCGACTTCATCAAGTCTGTCATCGGCCACCTGCACCCCCACGGGGTCTAGAACCCTTTATTTCCTCCAACCTCACAAGGACCATACTACCTACACATCCCTCTAGACAGCGGACCAGAATCACCTTTCTGGGCAGAGCCTAGGTTGTCCTGGGGCTGGTTTCCTCCTTAAGGAACTGAGGGTGGTTGTGGACTTCTAGGGGGTGGGGCCTAGGCAGAGGGATGATGACAATTTTCCCCCACAGGTTCGAACCACTGACATGGGTGGTTATGCCACCTGCCGCGACTTCACTGAGGCTGTCATTGCTGCCCTGCCCCACCCATAGGCCCCACCCTCACCTGTGTAAGGTGTTCAATAAAATGTTGACCAACTTCTGTGAATTTTGTTTTTATTGGGGTGCGGGGGATGGGTTGGGGCATAGCCACCCAGGGAATGTCCATTTTAATCTTCCTGGGATAGTTTTTGCAACTTTTTCTTTTTCTTGGAGCTGCTCTTAGTGCTGAGAACCTCCGGTCCACTGCTGACAGGCTCCTCCTTGGAAAGTTTCTTCTTTTTCTTTGAACTCCTGCTGTTGGCTGCCTCTTCAGCATCACTAACTGGTTCCTCTTTGGGAAAAGACTTCTTCCTCTTGGGTAAACTTGTGGTGACAACTTGTGCTGTCTTTTCAAGATCACTAATTACCTCCTCCTTGGATTTTTTCTTTTTGGGCTTGGAGTAAGAGACAGATGGGTCTTCCATTCCATTTTCCTGAGGTGCCTCCTGGAGCTTTTGCTTTTTCTTCTTTTTGGGCCTCTCACTTGTCTCCTAAAGGGGGAGAAAGGTGTGAGGGCACTTCCATTTGCATATTATATGGATATGCATGCACACACATACACTATACTCTGAGCAGCAAAGTAAGCATCTGGGGCAGAAAAGTTCTGGGAGAAAAATGATTCTCCAGTTGGAGGAACCTCCACCAGCCCCACTGTGGAACTACTGCCTACAGACATGTGCCCTGAGAACAAGCAGAGCAGGACTTACACCTATTCAGTAGGTATTGTCCTTAGTTGCTTCCTAGGAATCCTCAACCAGGGGTAGTGTAAATCCATCTTAAAAAACTCAAAAACCCAGACCACCTGCAGCTGGCTTCCTACTGACCTCACACTCTTCCAGAGTACTACTGCTGTTTTCTGAAGACATGAGGGCAATTGCAGCCAGTCGCTTCTTTTCCTTCTTCAAACGTTTCTTCTCCTGTTTCTCCAGCTTCCTGGCAATCTCAGCTGCAGCCTCCTCTGCCTGATCAAAGAAAAATGCTGAAAAGCTCTGAAAACCTCTGGCTCACCAGGCCTCCCTCCTAGCCTTATTGGATCAGGCTCATTAAATCAGTTTTTTGCCTCCACTTTACAAAGTCAGGCTAAGACAGTTCATCATCTCCAATAGCCAGCTTATAGTCAGTTCTCCCCTCTTAGCAAGTACCAAACTAACCTGAACCACTGCCTCTTTCATGACTTCCAGGTTCTTGCGTGGAATCTCTCCTGTCTCATAGAAAGACAGCCGCTCCTCAACCTGCTCTCGAAGCTTTTCCCCAAATACACTTGTGGGTACCTCTGAAAACGTATGTGAGCAAACAAAGCCTATCAGCCCTTGAAGGGATGAAATAAGCCTTACCCTTTAATCTCTCTACCCTCAGCTTCACTCAGACCCAAAAGTATCAACACTCACTCAACAGGTGAACTGCTGTTGACGAAAAATACTGCCATCATTGTAGAAGCTGCTGCGGTAGTCAGCCCCGTTCCCTCCCAGGGTGCCTCCCTCACCCCCATACCAGAGAAGCAATCGATTCGTGAGGCAATACTGCATTTGTTTGCCAGGTATCGGGAGATGCGGCCTTTGTTCTTGGCAGCTGCTCGGCCAATGAAAGTGGAGTGGAAAATTAGTCCATATTTGGGGGTATTTCCCCTTGTCTTCAGGGCTCTGAGAGAATAACAATGATTTTAAGATCAGAAATTTCAACCCCACCTCCCCCTCTTTCCCCAGTCTCCTGAGTGATTCTCAGGCTAAGACTGGTTCTCCACCCCATACCTCATGCCAACCCACAGCTCCCAGAGACAAGGTATCAATGTCGCTGACCTGGAAGCTTGGTCCCTTTGCTGGGCCCTGGGAATCACTCAGACACCAGGACTAGCCATCACCCCCATAGCAGAGGCCTGCACAGGTCAGGGGAGCCCCGGTCAGCCATCACTGTGATCCCAAAACAAGCAGTGGGCACCAGAAGTGGCACCTGAGTTTGGGCAGGTACCCTCACTGGTACCTGAACAGGGCCTTTTCAGCCCCAAGGATCTGTACTGTGGATGCTGGGTACTTGGCCAGGTTGGTGAGGCTGCCAGCATGAGCAATAAGACGTGCACCTACCTGAAGAAAAATTCGAGGAAAAAGTTAGAGAAGTGGAAACTGCCTGTCTATGGATTGTATAAATCCCTGCTCACATTCCCATGGGGAAGATATGGTGGGTCAGAAAATGCAGCAGTGCAGACAAGCATGTTAACACCCCAATTCTCCCCGTTTGGTATTAACCCTGACGCACCGCTTCCCCAATGAGGGCCGACAGGCTAGGGGCCACTTGGCTCATCTTGGATCGCAGGTAAGCATGTAGGCTCTGGCGGTATTCTGACAAAGACACCACACGGCTGGAGAAGCTCTCGATGTTTATCAAATCGATAGCAGATATGTCCATGCCTAGGAAATATGTGTGAATGTGAGAGTCAGATATTCAAGACCCAATTACTTTACACCTGGCTGCTGGGTTCTGCTGTACTGACCCATGGAGGACCGTGAGGCATCCAATATAGCTTTGGCCTTCGCGCCATCCATCGTCAGCTCCTCTAATTTCTCCAATTTGTCTTCATTCAGTTCTCTTCGGTTTCCAATGAATTGAGCGAGGCGGCAGTATGTGGCATTGTCATTGACAACCTTTACCAGCTCCGGAAAGTGGTATCCATACCATTCCCTGCAAAAAGCGATAGCTATCTCCTGGGCCCAGCTGCCACGTCTCATAAACAGTAAAGCCAGACCCTCAGCTATTTCCACATTTACTGTTTGTCTATAGGAAATGGGTCCAAGCCCCTTCTCAATTCCATGTCCCCCCATTCACAATACAGACCAAGCACAAGGCCTGGGCTGTGGTGTAGATGGGGTGGGTTTACTTTGCCTCCTCTTTCTATACAGTCAGTGCAAGAACACAGCCTGTGGTAAGCACCAGGAGGTCCAGCCCCACCCCACCTGTTCTACCCATAGGAGCTGCTAATCCTCATCATAGGATTCAAAATTACTGAAATCACAGGCTAAAGACCCCAATCTCAGGAGCCATCCCTACTCCTTACCTGACGCGCATAGAGAAGGTGTTGATGTCTTTATCCAGCTGGTCCAAGAGGCTAATGGACTGGATGATCATGTTGTCCACTCGGTTCACATTAAACTTAACTTTGGCACGAGAATAGCTGTGTCCCAGCCCCAGTTGTGCTTTACAAGCAGACAGATCGGTCAGACCCTTCACCAGATTATGGAAGTGCAGGCGAACTCCTGGAGAAGGGAAGGACTGTGAGCAAGGAAGGCATCTGAGCTAGCTCCTGCACCCATGGGAATCAACCATGGGGCTTCCCAGAAGCAACCATAAACATCCCCACCCTCAAAGAGGTCAAAGAATGGCATGTGTGTGTATAAAAGAGATGGGTCTCACCTCGCAAGATCTCGGCTATCACACCTCCAGTCTGGCAGTTGTACCCTAACTCCTCTTGTATAGCAGCACCAATCTTGGGGTCCCCAACCCCCAAAAGTACTTTCTTCTTTTTAGATGGCAGGTGGGTCTCCAAGAGCAGGCGAAGATCCTCATGAACAACGCCTTGGGGGCAAAGAACATAGCTCCCACTAACATGATGAAGGATGCTTCTGGTGTAAGGACCCCGGATCCTCATAAATACTGATTCAATGCTAGAGACACCCTCTGTTCCCCCTTCCGGCATTGCTCAGAGACATGGAGACTTCAGTGTCTAAACTCAGGGGATTGACAGACTCACAAGTCATCACTGCAAAGCCTGGCTTAATGGTGGGAGGAGCAGGAACTACCTCCAACAGCACAAGTATGAAATATATAACTAAGCTTAAAACATAACCTCAAACATGATACAAGTATCTAGAACTTAGCTTAAAACATAGCCTCAAACATGATAAAAGTATCCAGAACCTCATTTATCTCCTGGAACCAGAACTGTCTCTTCCAGTCAAGTAAAGGATCAAAAAGGGAACCAGACCACTTGACTGGGTATAGTCAAAACTGGAGCATAAGTGGCTTTAAACCTGCCCTTCCCACAAGATTTTGGTTAAGAATTACCATTCCAGTGCCCACAATGAAAAATTACATTCTGCACTGCAAGTTTTAAATATGAAAGCATTTCGTCCATCAAGTACCTCAAAATTTGAGTTCTATGGAGACAGCTATTTTAAATTATATTCCGTACATCCCAGTTCTAGAACAAAGTAACCGACGAAATGCAAGTACTATTGCTAAGCACCCTACAAGGATAAATGGTGGTAGGAACCACATTTCCATTATTTCCCCTAAAATACTTTGGGGTGACCAGCTCACCTTCAGACACAGCATTGGCATTTTCTAAGGCAGCTTGGGAAGAGGAGAAGGGAGAAAAGGCCACAAGACGAACGATGTTGTGGAACTTGCCCAGGTTGAGCACGCACTCCTCTACCTACGGGTACGAACAAACAGATGAACGGTTTCCTTTTCTCGCTCAAGCTTCTAAGCTGCAGTAAAGCAGAAGTTCTCAGCCCTGGATGCACTTAAGAATTGGAAAGCTTTTAAAATATAACGATGCATCAGCCCCACTGCCTGCGTTTCTGCCTCAATCGGTACCAAGAAAAAGTAAAGTTTATTTATTAAAGCTCCTAAAACGACTGCGGTCATAAATCAAGGTGAGGGCCCCCCGACTCTCGAGCTTTCCAGGCCCAGGATCTACCCCCAACACGCGCGGCGGCCACGTGGGAGCGCGCGGTGCATGCTGGGACCCGCGCTGGGAGCTCATCGCCGCGGCTCATCCACTTGTGCCGTGCGGACCCACTGATTCCACCCACCTGAGGCAGCAACAGACTGATCTCCTCCACCTCCTTCAGCGCCAACAGCGCGTAGCCGACCGCGTGCTCGAACAGCACGTGCAGCAGCACCTGGAACAGGAGCCGGGGCGCGAGCATCAGCGCAGGCCACGCGCCCACTCGGCCCCTGCTCCCAGGGCAGGCCCCAGCCCAGTCCCGTAATCGAGTCCGAGCCCGGGCCCAGGCCAGGGCCTTCGCCTAGCCCGCAACCCGCAACCACTCCTCACCATGGCGCCCGCTCCTTGCCCGGCTCGCAATGCGGCGAGCGGGGTCTGGCGCGCGGAAACAGCTTCGGAAGTCACGCCTTCTGCTCGTTGGCCAATCAGAGAGCGGGGACGGTACCATTTTCGAGCCTTCGGAAGGGTCCGGGCCCGCAGAGGTGGTATCTTCCGGAGTGGGGTGGTGCGGAGCGCGAAAGTGCCGGTTTTTTCCGGCCCCTACTGTGGCGCGGGCTGCCGGGTTGCTGGGGACGCGCCGACCTGGTCGGCTCCAAAGCCCTCCAAAACGCTTTGCAAAAGGGTTTCTGTGGATAATAGCCCTAGTTTTCGAGTTTTCATCATTTAAGTTAGGTGCAGCAGAGCTTGGTGAAGTCCGTGTGGGAGGCACGGCGTGGGGAGCGGCGATCATCCCAGGCAGGACATTTGCCCTCATCGCGGTGACGTGGGGCTCCGGACCCCTCACTCCACCTCGAGTCCCCCGAAACCCTGGTACCGGCCTTCCGCGCGGGGGCGAACCCTTCAGGAGCCCCGTGGGCCGCCGCGCCCCTTTCCTCCTTCTCTGGACTGAAGGAGGTCTGGGACGCACGGGAGCAGACCCTGCAGGGAACTTACGCTTCTCGTGGCTTTCTTGTTTTTTTTGGATTTTTTTTTTCATTCTTAAAAATGGAATTGATGATTAATAAAGTAGTAAAGAAAAGTGCCACCACGTGTTCCCAGGCCGGTTTCCTACTCCCTAGACGCTGCTCTTCGCGGGCCACGTGTTGCTCGCTCACATGAACGCTCCTAAGTGCGTTACACTCTTAACACTCACGCAGATCTAAGTGAGTTGGAACTGCTGCCCTGTCCTCCAGGGCGGCTTTTGGACACATGGAAGACCACTTTGAAGATACTTTGGCTTTAATAATATTAGAGTTTTGAATCCCAAACCTGATTATCCTGAAGTAATAGGTTTCCTGGTAAATTTAGAAAGGTCATTTTAAAGGGATTTTTATTTATTTATTCTTTTGCATGGGCAGGCACCGGTAATCGAACCCGAATCTCTGGCGTGGCAGGCAAGAACTCTGCCTGCTGAGCCACTGTGGCCTGCCCGAGGGATTTTTATAACTTGGATTCCAGTCTGCATTTATAAATGTAATGTTTTGTTTTCTTAAGCAATTCAGTTACTTGTTAAACAACCCAAGAAAAATCTCTTAAAAATCTCAATATTGCTTACAAACACGGTTAAATTCTGTGTGCATAGCAATTTATGATGGCAAGTCTGAATCAGTTATTCTATTTCTCATTTTAAAAGGGGAAGTGCGAAGTTAATCTATTACATACTTCAGTACATTAAATTCTAAATGTAAATATGCAAAATACCAATAATGATTCTAAAACATAATGAAAAATATTAAGGCCGTCATTTGGATTTACTTCCTTATTTCCATAGTTAATTCTAAACCTTCCTGGTGTTATAGTTGTTTTTCCTGTAAGGCAGGGATTTTCAAATCAGAAGCAGAATTCATTCATGGATATAGAATTAATTTAGTTAGCAAAAGCCATTTAAACAACAACAGAATCAGGATTAAAGAGATTAGAAAATAGGGTATGCCATGTAGAATAAAAGATAGTTTGTCAAACTTCTGAGTGTGTATGTGGGTATACATACATATCTACATACAGACACATACATTTCTGTGTATTAAGTCATGATATGAACAATCTGAGTCATCCACTGAGGTGAAAGTTAACTAGTCATACTCAAGTTTTCTGGTTACAAACTAGCTGTTGCTGAAGTAGTTTGCTGATTTAAAGAGATAAATGTAGAAAAATGTACTTCAACTAGTGTGATACAAATGCTTACAGGTAAATGGGGATGTGGGAAAATACCAAAAAAATTATTTCTTTGACTTCCTTTTTCTCTCCCTGGCACCTGGCCCTCCCCTGATGTTAGAAAGTACCTGTCCCTTCTCTTGGGCTGTTTGCTCCTTGTTTAGGTTGGGTCCTTACAAGGAATGTGGATTTTTACAAAGACTTTGGTCTCCCCTTCTGCGTGCTACCTTCCTTGTCACTGCCAGAGTTGATCTTTCTAGGCAGAATATCCAATTAGGTGCTATTTGTGGCTGCACATCTTGGCTTGAAGTAATGGAGAGATTAAAGGCCTTGGTTTCACAGCATCACCTATAGTCACCAGTCTCCAAAGAAGGTTACCAGCCATCCACACCTCCTGGTATCATGTCGTTAGTTTCGTACCCCACTCCACACACACACACACACACACACATTTACCTGGCTGCTATGTGACACTAACAGAATGCAGCAGAAGGGATTCTGGGCCTGTTCTAGGCCTCAGCCATTTGCATTCTTGGAAGCCTTGAGTTGCTTTATAAGAACTTTGGTTACTCTGCTGGAGAAACCATGTGGAAACAGATGGAGGTCCACCTTTCCCAGTGCATTGCAACTCTCCACCATCCAGGCCAAGGCCCTAGACTTATGGGTTTTGATATTCCAGCCCCAACTGTCAACTGACTTAAGCCACATGAGAGACCCCAAACGAGACCAGCAAAACTGTCTAGTTGAGCTCCCAGAACCCATAGAATTCTGAGAAATAATACATTGTGGCTTTATGCCAATAGTTTAGAGATGGCTTGTTAAGCAACAGTAAGTACAAAACCGAGTCAGTAGATTTGGTTTCAAAGCCTCGTGATGTTAATTTAGTTACTTAATTCTCCCTGAGCTTTCACTTCTTCTGAAGAATGAAAATGGAGGGTTCATTCATCCCTTCCACAAATATTTACTGAACATCTCCTATAGGCATGGTGCCTCAGGTAAGAGGAACTCAATAAATGTTAGGGGTCTTCTTTCGTCTCATTCTTCTGCCCCCTTTATTGATAAATTTATACACATTTCATGTTACTTATTGTCACCTGAGTCCCAATTCTCATCTGTCTCCATTTTTGATACACCTTCCTGCTCTGATTCATTCCTATCACTTCAGCCTTGCCTTATGCATATGGACAGTTCCTCTCTAGACAACTCCAGTTTCACATGTTAAAACAGTTATATATTCCTTTTTCAATTTCTCATGGCAACAGACAGTTTACTGTTACCTTGATTAAATGTTTTCAGAACCTGGAAAACATGTTCGATGTGTAAATGACAATTGTTGGTTATCAGCAACTTCTGGTTTGAAGTCTTGTTAAGGTAAGCGTTGTTTAGAAATCCTCTCTCTTCCCCTGCTCCTCTCAGAATAGCAACAGGGTTTATGGGAGAGCAACTCTCCAATTGCAAGGGAATGTGGGGGAGGCCTCAGGTCTTCATGCTCAGATTCTAGTGTCATATCCTAGGAGCCCATTTACCCTTGCTCAGGGATGGCTGCTTTGGACTGGTTCCCACACCTGTGCACTATGTTTTCTGAGATAGGCCAGTGCCAGCTGGATGCTCAGACTCCAAGCTCCAGGTGCCCTCTCTGCAGGCCTCTACTGCTTCCATGCTGTTTGAGCACTCAGGTATCTCCAGTGAGGCCTGTGAGGTCTCTAGGATCACTTGCCTGCACCTGGAGGCTACAGCACCAGGCTTACAACCAGAGGGACTTTCATTTCAACATTTCCCTCACTAATGCTGTACTAGCTTTGCTCTGCCTTACTGACAGTTGTATCACATTAAGTGTGTGATTTTTTTTCTAGAGCACAGGTCAGCAAACTATTGACTAGGGGTCAAATCCAAGCTGTGGCCTGTTTTTTCATTGAGCTTTACATTTTTAAAAGATTATTATTAAAAAAAAAAAAGAATAGGTGATAGAGACTGTATTTGGACCACAAAACCTAAAGTATTTACCATCTGATGCTTCATGGAAAACGTTTGCTGACCTCTGTTGTAGAGGCATGCAGCTTTATCTCTGCCACAGTCAAGGGAGCAAGCAGAAATGAACAGACACGAAATGTGTGGACATGAAAACTCCCATTGTTGAAATTAAAAGAAATGCAAATGACTCATTAATAAATTAGGTACAACTGAAGAGACCATTAGCAGACTGAAAGATATTGCAGAGCCATATGTCCCGAGATAAGGAGGTGCTATGGAATGAGAGGCTATAATTTCTGCCCTGATTGGAGCTCAGAAGTCAGGAAGGAAAAAAGGAGGAAGCACTATATTTGAAGCGATAATGGCTTCAGTGTTCCCAGAAGTGATGAAAAGCATGGATCCAAGGATCCAGGAATGTACTAAAAAAAAGAAAAAGTAAGAAAAGAAACCTACATCTGAATTTATCAAGATGAAACAGCAAAACACCAAAGACAAAGAGAAGATCTCAAAACAGACCTCATCAAGACCCTGTTCGCCCATAGCAGATTGTTATCTTTACTTTAGTTGAGAAGTTTTCCCTCTTGCCTTCTTCATCCAAATATCCAACAGCCTCTGGGAATTGGACTCTGTGACCAAATTCCACACAGGCACAACTTAAACAAGGCAAAATTCTGCTTACCAAGAAAAAATGTTAACTGCAATTTTATGGTTATATAGTGTACTGGGTTAAGGAAGTTCATTGCTAGTTCTCATTGGCTTTTACTTTGCTTTGTTCTTGTTTTAAATCAGGAAACCATGCTGAATTTTTTCAATAGTTTTTTTCTGCAGCTATTAAGATATGATTTCTTCTTTTAATCTATTAGTATGCTGATTTATATAATTGATTTAAAATATTAAACAACTTTGCATCCCTGGTTAAAAAAAAAATCCAACATGGCCATAAAGCATTTTAAAATAAATGCTAGAAGGTGGAGGCCATGGTAGGTCAGCAGGCAGAGTTCTTGCCTGCCATGTCGGAGACCTGGGTTCGATTCCTGGTGCCTGCCCATGCCCCCCCCAAAAAAAAATTAGCTAGAGAGGAAAAACAAAATAAAATAAATGCTAGATATGTTTAGGTATATGTTTAGATCTCAAAACAGACCTCATCAAGACCCTGTTGGCCCATAGCAGATTGTTATCTTTACTTTAGTTGGGAAGTTTTCCCTCTTGCCTTCTTCACCCAAATATCCAAATATCATAAATGTTCATGAGTGAGACTGGCATATAATTTTTCTTTCTCATTTTGCTCTTTTCTGGTTTTGGTATCAGGGTATGTTCACTAAGAAAATGATTTGCAGAGTGTACCTCTTCTTATTTCTTTTTTTGTTTATAAAGGGGATTTATTTAGTTATAAATGTACAGTTCTTCAGAGGAAAGGCAACTGGCTTCCCTCTGGCTTTCTCTGTCACATGGGAGGGCACTCATTGACGTCTGCTGGCCTTCCACCCTAGCTTCTGGGTTCCAACGGCTTTCCCTGGGATGATTCCTTTCTGCATCTCCAAATGTCTGGTCTCTGCTGGCTCTGGGCGCTGAGCTGAGCTGAGGTGTGCTGGGCTGATGAGCTCCTTTTTTCTCTTCTGACCCCTCCTTTTTTTTTTTTTTCCCTGACCTCTCCTTTTAAACCTTCAACTAATTAAATTAAACACCACTCACCATGCAAGACACTCTTCTTAGGAGACCACAGATGTAATCAGCCATAGAGGAAATTCACATGCTGATGATTTAAGTCCACAGTAACAGAACAACTGGGCACCATTACCTGGCCAAGTCAACTCCTGAACCCAACTACTATAAGCCTATATGTTATTTTTTTAAACTATTTTTATTGTATAGTATAACATATAAACAAAGCAAAGAAATAAAAAAGCAATAGTTTTCAAAGCTCTCCTCACCAAGAAGTTACAGGACAGATCCCAGAGTTTGTCATGGGCTACCACACAATCCTCTCAGATTTTTCCTTCTAGCTGTTCCAGAATACAGGAGGCTAGAAGGAATAAATATTTTTTTTTTATCACCACAATCAACTTTTATTCATTCTTTTTTGTGAAAGGTAACATATATACAAAAAGGCAATACATTTCAAAGCACAGCACCACAATTAGATGTAGGACATATTTCGGAGTTTGACATGGGTTATGATTCCACAATTTTAGGTTTTTACTTCTAGCTGCTTCTAGGTTTTTACTTCTAGGTGGGAATATTGGAGATTAAATGAGATATCAATTTAATGATTCAGCATTCATATTCATTTGCTAAATCCTATCTTCTCCACCATGACCTTTGATCTTTCCATCCCTCTCTTTAAGGGAGTTTGGGCTTTGGCCATTCTAACTTTTTCATATTGGAAGGATCTGTCACTAATATGGGGTAGGGAGATGGAACTATCTGATGTTCTGGAGAGGCTATGCCCTCTGGGTTTCAGGACTTATCTGGTCCAGGGTCCCATCTGGAGGTTGTAGGTTTCTGGAAAGTTACTCTAGTGCATGGAACCCTTGTGGAATCTTATCTATTGCCCAAGGTGTTCTTTAGGATTGGCTGGAATGGTCCTGGTTGGGGTTTGTCTTTCTTATTTCTTAAAAAATAATTGAGAATAGTTTATATAAGACTGGAATTACTTGTTATTTAATTTTTTTTTTTTTAGAATTTACTAATAAGTTATTTTGACTCATAGGTTTTTTTTTGGTGGGAATATTTTAAATGATTGATTCAAATGATGTAATTCATCATAAAATTATTCAGATTTTCTATTTCTTTTTGGACCACCTTTGGTTAGTGATACTTTTCTGGGAACTTTTTCATTTAATCTATGCTTTCAACTTTTTTTGGTGTAAACTTTAATTAGAAATTTAAAAAATCTTTTCTGCAGAATCTGTGTTTATGATCTTCCTTTTTATTACAAATGTTTATTTTTTACTTCTTACTTTTTTCCACCAATCTTGTCAGAAAAATTTCAATCTTATTTATCTTTTCATTCAGATTATATATTTTCTTTTTAATTAATTTCTGCTTTTCATTTATTATCTTTCCTTCAACTTTTTTGTTTTATTTTGCTGTTCTCTGTTTAACTTCTTTTTTAAAAAATATTTTTATTGAGATACCTTCACACACATATAGTTCATCCAAAGTATGCAATCAATGGCCCACAGTATCATCACATAGTTGTGTATTCATCACCATGACAATTTTTAGAGCATTTGCATCACTCCAGAAAAAGAAAAAGAAAAGAAAAAACCAGACATCCCATACCTCTCTCGTTGACCTCTAGTATTGCAATCTACCCAATTTCATTATTTATTTATTTATTTATTTATTGTTCTTATTTTTTTATTCATCTGTCCACACCCTGGATAAAGGGAGCATTAGCTACAAGGTTTTCACAATCACGTGGTCACATTATAAAAGCTATATTATAGATTCATCTTCAATAATCAAGGCTATTGGAATACAGTTCAATAGTTTCAGGCACTTCCCTGAAGTCACTCCAATACATTATAAACAAAATAGGAATATCTATATAATTCATAAGAAGAACCTCCAGGATAACCTCTTGACTCTGTCTGAAATTTCTTAGCCACTGAAACTTTGTCTCATTTCTCTCTTCCCCACTTTGGTCAAGGAGGATTTCTCAATCCCATGATGCCGGGTCCTAGCTGATCCTGGGAGTCCTGTCCCACGTTGCCAGGGAGACTTACACCCTGGGAGTAATGCCCCACGTAGTGGGGAGGGTAGTAAGTTCACCTGCAGAGTTGACTTAGGGAGGTTACATCTGAGCAACAAAAGAGGTTCTCTGGGGTGAGTCACAGGCATAATTATAAGTAAGCTTAGCTTCTCCTTTGCAAGAATAAGCTTCATGGGGTGAACCCCAAGATCAAGGGCTCAGCCTATTGAATTGGTTGTCCCCACTGCTTGTGAGAATATCAGGAATTCCTCATACAGAGAAGTTTAATATTTTCTTCTATCTCCTCAGTCCCCAAAGGGACTTTGGAAATAATTTTTTATTCTCTGCCCAAATTACTCTGGGATATATCAAGGCATCACGCTAAACTGTACAAACCAGCACAATCTCATGCCCTATTCCAGATTCCATGTAATTGTGGTGTTTGAATAAACTAACCATACAAGTTAAAATAGATAATACTTTACCCAAAATACAAGCTTTGAACCAAATAAATATTTCTCCCTTTGGTCACATATAGAAATTGGAGTTTAAAAATATATAGATCATATCATCCTTTATACTGTATTCTGATTTACCTTAGTCTTATCCAGATCAGCTTCCCTCATATCTCTGATCAAAGTCTGATCACTTTTTCAACTTTTTAAACAGTTGCTGTATGGGGTAATGCTGACTTTCGTAACTTCAGAGCTCTGAGTCTCAGGTGTCACGCAAATGCCCAAAGTTCCAGGTTATACACAAGTAGTCAGCATCTCAGAAGTTAGAAAAACCAGTTACAATTCCGGAATAGCTGTGACTGCTGTAAGAGTTTACAACAGACCCCAAGCTGATAACCTACGCTCTCAACTTCAATTCTCCAACTTTACATGTTATAGTGAGTTCTTAGGAGTGAGGCATGAAAATACTTGTCTTTTTGTTTTTGACATTTCATTCAACATTATTGTCCTCAAGGTACATTCACCTAGTTGCATGCCTCACATGTTTAGCTTCTTACTGTAGATGTATAGTTCATTAATTTAAATTCATTAATGAAGCTAGCTTAAATAAAACTTCTTTTCTTATATATGCATTTCTCTCTAAGTATCACTTTAGCTGTATTCTAAACATTTTGGTATGCAATATTTTCATTACAACTCAATTCCAAATTTATTCTAGTGTCCACTACGAAGGTTTCTTTGATCCACAAGTTGATTAGATGTTAAAGTTGACGTCTTCCTTGCTTCCCATTGCTGCTTTCCAAACATTATTTCTTCCTCCTCCTCCTCTTTAAAAAATCTTGCTATCCATTATTGCCTGTTAGTACTTTATTTTGCACCAGAAAGGACATTACTTACGTTTCGGATGAGGCAAGATGCTGTTGATCGAAACAATTTTGGGGGGGAGCCACGAGTTGGTGAGCTTCCCAGGCTCAGATTTAGGATCCCTATGGTATCATTCTACCTTCTGTCAGCTTCAGCCCAGTTCTGTAAGCGCTGGCATGCCCCCCAAATGCCTCCGGCCCAGGGGATTCATTTTAATCTGCAGACACTTTGCCAACACGAAGCTTGCAACGGTCATGGGTGGTGGGAGGAGTAAGCACAGAAATGAGCCCAAAGCTACGTCTCTTAATCATCTCAGTCCAAGCCAACCAATTCAAATCAGCTGGTCTTTCTTGGGCCCCTGAAAACATAAGTGCTTGAGCTAGAGTGCACCCTGTAAACTATGGTCCAACCAGCCTCCTCCTTTTCCAGTTGTGAAAACAGCTGTCTACTCAGTGTTCAAATGGCCACAGAAGCAGTCAGGCAACCAATCAATCATTCAATCAACAACCAGTGATTCTATTCATTAAAAAAAAAAAGTTTCTGTGTGTCTACTGCACACCAGGTATCTTTCTAGGTGCTGGGGATACAGCAATAAACAAAACCAAGTCCCTGCCATCATAGAATTTACATTCAAGAAGGGGAGATGGACCATCAAGTAAATGTGAATTGTGATAAATATTGGTGTATTAAGGAGTGCTGCATTGTTTTATAAATGGTCTCAGCAAAGAGGTGACATTTGGGCAGAGACCAAAGGAATGGAGGGAATGAGTAATGGGAATATCTGGGGGAATAATACAAACAATAAGCCATGATCTCTGACTTCACGGACTTTACCTTTTCAGGAGACTGAACGTAATCAAGTGCTAAATGCAGTGGTATAGGAGGCTAATCAGAAGATGCTTAATTTGGCTTGGTGTGTCTGAGGAAGCCTTCATAGCTGGAACGAATTTTAGGTATTCATAGAAGAATGTGGAGGTCATTCAGAGATGAAGAATTGAAACAGAATGTAAGTAAAAGCCAGAAATGAGAAGAAATTGCTAGAGGTATAGAATTCAACCTGGACAGTAATTGGAGAAAAGACTGAAGGATCCAGGACATAAGAAGCCTTGAACGTAAGCTGAGTGGTTTGGATCTGATGAAACTCTTGACTCTCCATCAAGCAGTGTCTGGAGATTAATTTGGAGATGATGTGCAGGACACAGTCCATGCAGGAGTCCAGCTGGGAAAGTATCCTGTATGGGCTGCAGGTCTGCGTGGGAGCTGTGGGCTTCCCAGGTGTGCTCCAGGCTCCATCGCCACAAGGCACATGGGGCCTTTGCCTGGGTAGATAAAACTGTTCACCCACTGGAAAGTTATCATACACTATATCATCAACCCCTTCACTTAGCCCAGACTTTGGTTAACTGTGTTATTTCTGCATAAATTAACCCAGAGTTTTTACTCTGGGCAACACCAGTGGACTCCTATGGAAATGGAATGTGCTATTCAAATTCCGGTGAATGGGGAGAGCTTCAAAAAAGCTTTACACTCATTTTGAGAATGGGAAAATTCTCAAATTAAAGTCAAAAGAGCGTCTACTCGATAAAGATTGAGATGGTATAATCTAGGAATGCCTAGAGTGTATAATGATAGTGACTGTATAAATTTTAAAAATGTTTTTGCATGAGGAAGAACAAAGGAATGTCATTACTGCAGGGTGCTGAAAATAGATGGTAATTAATATTTAAAAATTTTACTTTATGTGTGAGACTAAAGCAAAAAATGTTTATTTGGCACAAAATTTATATTTTGACTGGTGCATTTCCTAATATAACTTATGTAGACAGCTTAACTGAACACCAGAAGTACATGGAAGCTTGAGTAGGACATGAGATTTTGTTGGTTTGTCCAGAGTGATGCCCCGATGAATCCCAGAGTAATTTGATCAGTGTGCTGGTTTGAAAGAAAGTATGCCCCCTAAGAAAAGCCATGTTTTAATATAAATCCCATTTCATAAAGGCAGAATACTCTCTATTCAATACTGTATGTTTGAAACTGTAATGAGATCAGCTGCCTGGGTGATGTGATTTAGTCAAGAGTGGTTGTTAAATTGGATTAGGTGACGACATGTCTCCACCCGTTTGGGT
>PVIY010029493.1:0-31953 GCA_004026745.1 Myrmecophaga tridactyla
GGGATGGAAAATGCAGATGGGATGGGGAAATTGATGTACAAGTCTAGAAGTCAGACCAGTTAGAAAATGTTGGGGGCATCTAGGCCAGACCTGATCTTGGGCAGCAGCAGTGAGGTCAAAGAGGAACCATGTTGCACAGACAGAAGGTTTAGGCAAATAAAATTAATGAATAAATGGAACAAAATAAAGCAGTAATCTCAATTTTTCACATAACTAAAACTTATTTACCTTCTTATGTTGTCCCTGAAAAGAGGCACATATCCCTACCTTTGTTCTGATTTTTTTTTTTTTGCATGGGGAGGCACCGGAAATTGAACCTGAGTCTCCAGCATGGCAGGTGAGAATTCTGCCACTGAGCCACTGTCGCACTACCCTCTACCATTGTTTTTGGAGCTTTTGGTAAATACACCACATTTAATAGAATAAATAAAATCAGTTTTCTTTGTACATTTTCTTTATGCTGCAATATCTCATTTGTTTTTCTGAAGCTGAAGTGATAGTTTGATTTCCATGAACCTGAGTTAGCTTTACTCAATTCCCTGGCTTCACAGACTGCAAATTATGCTACCTCTCTCAAGAAGATTGGGTGATGGGGAGAAAAGAGAAACTTGTTAAAACCCACCCCATTGTGAAAAAAAGCAACTCAAAAGGCATCCCTTCCAAAGAGGGCCAGTGGTTTCATCCAAAAAATCAGCACATCTTTAAAATGAAATTCTATCTTCGTCTTTAAAATAAAATTCTATCTTGGTGAAAGTTGTCCTCCTCAGCCCAATAACCAACAATAAGAAGCAATGGGCTTGACATGTGGTTGGTAGTTGGAAGATTTAGATTAGATTGGAAAAACAGTTTTTCCCCAGAGAGGTCGTTCAATATTGATATCAGTTGTATCGAGAAATTTTCTTCCCCGGAAATTTTTAAAAATAGGATTTGCCTGGATGATTTACAATTCCTTCTCCCAAAGCTCACTCACTCTTTGTTCACTGTGCATTAAATTTACTAGCCTTCTTGCTTATTGACTGTATTTAGTTTATGTTTTTATTATCTACTTTTGTTTAAAAAAGAAGGGTATATTCGACACATAGGTTTTATCTCCAATTTGAAGGGCACAGTGAAAATTCTGCCTGCTTTTAACATTTCCCTGCCCTTCCTTTTTATTAGATTGCTATACTACCATTATCTCTTCTTACTTTTGTTTGGAATTCCCAACTTTTAAGTTACTGATTAAATTAATCGTTCATTCTTAAATTCATCCATTCATAAAACACTAATTGAGTACCTAATATATGCCTCAAGTGTTAATGAAATAATAAATGCAAGGGCACAGGTTCCAGAAGATGACACTGAAAGTAAGCAGAGTGTACCCTTCAATGGCAAGTGGTGAGTAATGGGAGTTAACCTCAAGTCCTGGGCTTGAAAAGTTGGGATTCAGATGCTGTGGAGAGGGATGGTAAGAGAAAAGTGAGGTCACTGAAGGAAAAAAAAACTACACGTAACAATTTTGGTCAGGACTGGCCATGATTGAATCTATATGATAAATAACTTTATCCAATTTGTCTTTGTAAACTCCTAAAACTGTATTTACAGTACCCTTTAGAGCACCTTAGCATAACTTCTACAGTATCATCATAATGATTATTTCTATTGGGAATTTTATTTGTAATTGTGCCTTAACTCTCTGTTAACTAAATAGTGTTGGTAAGTGGTAGTCTCAAGTGTACCAAAATGTACCAAAACTGGAATTATAGGAACTCACAGTTGGAAATAATTACCTTTCTCTCCACAATTCATAGATGAGAAAACTGAGTCCACAGAATTTAGCTGAACTTGCCAAAGTCACATAGCTTGCTAGTGACAGGATCAGTAGAAATCTCAGATGCTCTGATTCAGTCCTATCCCTTGCTATAGCCATATTTCTACCAGAAAAAGAATCAGATAAAAAAATGTTTAAAATATCAATGTGGGTGGGCCAAGATGGCTCAGCAGGCAGAGTTCTCGCCTGCTATGTCAGAGACCCGGGTTCAATTCCCGGTGCTTGCCCGTGCAAAAGAAGAAAAAAAATATATATATATATCAATATGGGGCAGGCAATGGTGGTGCAGTAGCAGAGTTCTCACCTACTGTGCCAGAGATCTGGGTTCGATTCCCAGTGCCTGCCCATGTGAAAAAAATAATAATAACCTTTTAAAAAATATAAATGTGTATCTGGAAGCTGACCATTAAATGCAAATTCCAAATGACTTCTCCAGTTTCCGTAATTTAAACTGATAACCCATAATTATCTCGTGTTTAGTACAGATTTAAGTAACCCTTCTTTCACAATTTGTGACCACAGCCCATTTTAACACCATTTTAAAGCAACAAAAATTACCAAAGAAAAGGTTTGGAACTCAGAAGAAAATGTAAGTAATTAAGGTCTGTGGCTCTGCAGAAATAATCGAAATTTCACTACTCTAAAATATAGCTTATCTAATTTACAAGTTCTAACTTGATTATTATAATATACCATCAGTCCTAAGAAAGTACAAATGTATCTGGAATGCACATTTACATATACCACTCCCTGCCCTTCTTAATCATAAAGTCTTGAACTTCCCTAACACTTTTTACTCAATTGTAATCAAAAGGACTTCAAAAAATGAAAATACCCTTTTCTCACTAAAGAGGAAATCATGACATTCTCAAGATTCAGCCCAAATTAAACATGTCCAGGATTCTTGGGGCTGATCTGCTACTTGGACCTCAAAATCTGGGTTAAACCTAGAGAAGAGCTTGAATTGTGGTGTAAACAAACCTAGTAATTAGTGCTCTCTTAAGAAAAAAAAATAGTGTTTAAAAACAACTATTTTCATTCTGCTCTTAAGGGCAAGGAACAAGTAGTAAAAACGCTACTCTTCCCTCCTTTTTTCTCCCCTTCTCCTTCCCTCCCTCTAACATAATCGTGTGGTTTTTTTGGCAGAATACTCATGAGAACCAACTTTGGTTATGAGTGTCATGGTCCAGGAAAGCTTCCTGTAACTTGATAGGAAGACAATGGATTTATAAGGCTTATCTGGAGAACTGCTAATTATTATGTAAATGTTTAATTTCAAGCATTATAAACACCATCATTAGTCCACATAATTCTTTCCTATCTGGTATTTCAAACCTATGATACCATGCTATTTTCACTCCTGAATGTCAAGTCATTTCAGATCCTGGTTCACTGCATCTACCATTTGGTAGCTTTGAATTTCCTCTGAAGTGAATTCTCTTACTAGCATTTGTTTTGGGAATTTCATCACATTCTGAGTGTGGAATTTTATATAGATTGAAGGGAACAGGGAGTCTGATTATTTCAAATTGTAAAAATGGATAGTATTCATAGCAGACAGCTTGTATTGGTGGGTAAAATTGATTCGTTTGGAAAACTAGTGATTGAATTGCTATCTCTGAAAACAATTATCAGAGTGAAACAAAGTCATATTTATATCTCTTCAAAACCTTTTGGAAAACAGCTGAGTGAAAATATGTACTTGCGAAAACTGCCTTTTTTTTTAAAAAAAGGAACATCTTGCCAAAGGTTCAAACTGATTCCTTTGGGAATCCTTAACTGCACAAGTTTTATGTTAATTATTATATTAAAGGTCTGGCAGCTTTATAAGAATCTTAAACTTGTACATGCAGATTCTAAATATCCTATTCCAATGGTCCAGAGTTAGGCTAGGAAAGCATTTCAGACAATGCCAACTTGCAGTAATGCCTGCCTTTTTTTTTAACCTATGGGCAGCTTATAACTTAAAGATTCATAGGAATTTGCTAAACAAATGTGAATGTGATTAGTTACTGCCTTCCAAAACCCAAACCTATGTTCTTTGGTATCTTGGCTGCAGTTAGTTAAATGGACAGGCTTCCTAAAGCCTATGAAGCTCATCTTTGCAGGTGGGTGCTATCCGTGAACGTGCTATTAATTCCACTCACAGCATATCTTCAGCAACATAGGAGTTGAGTTTTAAATATCCAACATTTATACAAAGGCATAGATATACAAATATCACAAAAGGCATAAATTCACAAGTCATAATGGAATGTGAGAAGGAGAGTAAACGGTGTAATGAAGATGGAATAAGTCATCTTTTCTATGTTACTATGAAGTGCTGGAAACAAGTTTAAGGAAACTTTCTCTTGATTGGAAAAAAAAGCTCTGAAAAATGGCTACAAGTAAAGGACAAGTTGACTCAGAGGGAGTCATTTTTATTAAATGAAAAATAGTTGAGATAGTGTGGGCACTTGATAGATGTTATAATAATAGCCAGAGTTGCATGTAAGGGGAATTTGGGGGGAGTGGGGGAATTGGAAAGCTGAGAAGAGTTTGAGTTGGAGGAAAGGTAGTAGAACATCTGATGGAATAGAGGACCTGGTCAGGGTAAATGTAGTTGTATTCTATGCATCTTTCCCAGGATCCTATCCATGGGAAATGTATTTTCTTACTATTAAAACTAGTGCTATCATTTACCAACTGAGAATTATTTTCACACATTATTTGCTGATAGCCACGGTGATGTGACAGAAGTGGAGAACTGGTTAATGTTGATATCACCAGCCAGTGGTGCAGTTTAGATAAGGTGTAGGACATTGGCACTAGGCACAATCTTGGAGGTGGAGAGTGAGGGAAAGGGGGTTCCAGAAAGAGATGCCTTTGCTCATGTCTCCCACCCACTCACCCTATCTTTGATTGCACCTTCCCAGTAAGGATTAGTAGATTCATACCTCCTGGTTAGGGTCTCTGCATTCAGAGGGTTTGATTGGTACTGCTCACAAAGGCTAATGATGGAAATCTAAGAAATTTTATAATGACCGTGGGTATGGAGAACTAGTATTTTGGTGAGATTGGTGGAGTGGTGGGAAGAGACTAAGTTTCAATCTAGCTCTCAGATCTTGGACTGGGCCTGAAAATTCCTGGCTAGGCTAAATTCATAGGTTTTCTCCACTTCTGTATTTACCATTAATGTTTGTCATGGGGTGGAAGAGGAGAAGCAAAAAGGCCAATTTGGTAGAACATGGTAGAATAGTCTTAACTTTCTATTTTCCTGGCACTATTAGAAATCCTTCCTCCCCCGTCTAAAAAAGTTTCTCCAAGAAGAAAGCTTGTATTCTCTCAAGACTGAAACGGTAATGAGAGGCATAAAAAAAGTGAGTTGACTTCTTTGCTGGCACTTTAACAGATTTCAGTGTGTGACATTATTTTGGGGTTATTTTTCAAAGTTTAACATGACTAGGATGATTCTAAGACATGCTGTGTTTTTTAAGGGACTTGCTGACATCTAATTCCTCTTTTTACCAAATGAATATAGGGGTGACATATTGGAGTAAATAAAGGATCTGGGAAAGATGTGGCCCTGAGCAATGCTTTTATTCCCATTTTCTTTCTACAGTCTAACTCATCTACCATAAATTCCCACATTCAGGCTCCCCCACCCTCACAGTTATTAATCTAACCTGAATCAGTCTATTCTTCTCCAAGAGAACACACCCTATAATAGCAGTGAATCATAGACACTCTTGCTTCTCCAGTCTTTAATGGATTTGACAAAATGCCAGGTCTGGTGGAATAAAAAGCCAGGAATTTCAGATGAGGGAAACTCTTTAGGCTCTTGTTTGGTACAATATCCGGAACATTTTATTTGCCTGGTATGGAAAGGTTTTGATCACATTAAGGTATTGACCTATCATATTTCCATGTTCTAAGTAACCATCCTACCCAGTAAGACAATCTTTCAGGCATGCTAAATCAGGGACTCTTTTATCTTGGGATTGAAAATAAAATCCTCTCTTGCTTATTTTGGCTAAAGAATATTAAATAGATTATCCACAAAGGCCACCCTTTGGTAACAAGGCACTGAGAGTCTTCAACAGTGTCTACAAGTGAAGCAATTATGCATGGAATTCCATATAAGATTTTTAGGTAATAGAGAAAATAGAAATAGATTGTCAATTATCCTTAAAGGGAAATTTATGAAATTACAGAGACTAAAACATCTCTTTATTATGGTAGGTCTAATCAAATGTAACTTGAACTCATGGCAAGAGGAACCTATAGAAGAGTTTCTGAAGGTGATTTTCAACTTATACACAAACGTCACAAGAAATATTAAAACCAGTTAAGAATTTAGCACATTATATTGTGTGTTATAAAACTCTATGAAATCTATCTAAAAAGTTTAATTTCTCCTTGGCATTATAAATCAACTTATCATGTGGATTTTACACAATTCCTCACCCAAGTAGATTTAATTCTAATTTTAAAAGTGTATTTTCATTATATGTTATTTTTCACAATAAATTTTTTTAAATGTATTTTCATATCCTTGTTTAAAAAATACCTATCGATGCATGATACCAAAGTATTTTTCAATGCAGAAAAGCCAATGAATTGCATGGAATTTAGGTCACCTTGAGATTACTGTTAAGATTTGAAAAATAAAGCTAAAGCCAAGAATTAAAAAATAATAACTCTTGGTGGTGAAATGGTGGCTCAGCAGGTAGAATTCTCGTCTGCCATGCCAGAGACCTGGGTTTAATTCCTGGAGCCTGCCCACGCAAAAAAAAAAAAAAAAAAAAAATCTACTGAACTATTTTTTTGTTTTAATTATGAACTTTTTAATGGTGGTTACAAGATGAGTATGTGTGTAGAAAGAGGGAGAGAGGGGGAGGGAGAGAGTGTGTTCATTATTCATTATTCTCTCCTTCCCATTAAAAAAGTATTTAAAAAAAGCCTCGTAAAGATTTTTAGGTTTATGTCATCACCCCACCAACAATAATCACAGACAAGAACAGAAGAAGCATTTTACCACTTCCTTATGAATAACAAAGTGACCAGCAGTAGCCTTGGGTATCAAAATTTAAAAACACATACACAGACATCCTGATTTAGCTTGAAATTAATTACTATTATCTTTGAATTCTATTGTTCTCTATGTGGTAGGGTAAGGATGGCTCACTGGGACAGTTTTTTACCCTCTTGAAAAAGTTTCATATGAAACATATAATATCCAGTGTCAGAAACATCAAACTGCTTTATAAACCAATAGATTTCAGGCCCCCTTAGGGAAATGCATCAAAAGATACAAAGAAAACTACAGGGACAGATCTCAGATCCCTTACACTAAACTGAGAGGGGAAGGTTGGTTTCCACATTGGTACGTGAAGGGAGTAAGTAAATACAAATTTATATATGGAAAGAGCATTCAATTTTAACAATGCATGGAAGTCAGAGATGTAGCTCAACGAATGCACATTTCCGAAATACATGTTATTCTAGGTACTTATTGTGAAGTTCTTTGAAAATCTGGCCCAAACAATCCCATTTTAATATACTAATTCACTTAAAAACAAGCAAGTCCGAACACTTGCTGGGCAAGATGTTGTTTTCCTTTATGAGCCAGCAAAAACACAGCTCTAAACTTAGGTTGTAATGATAAAAGGATTTGGGAGCAGCTGACTTTAGGGAATCATAAAAACAATCCACCCTTATGCCCCAAGGTATATAGAACATGCAGAGTCTGCATTGTGCTTCCAGTGCCAGGACAAATCGTTTTGCTTTTTGCAGTGAGATTATCTGATGCCAATGGGTGAGTTAAGAGAGAAATTAATGTACAGATTGAGACCTGTGGTCTCGCCTGGTGAATAACTCCAGTTTCACAAAGTCATGAGCTCTCTCCTTCAGGTTAACTTTTATAACTAATGAAAAATTTAGAAGTGGAATTTGTGTTACTAATTATATAGAGAGACACCAAGATTTCTGCTATTTAGAGTTTAATTTGTGAGGGAATTTTCAGAACACAGAATCTTTAAAAAATAATCTGTGGCCTTATTTTGGGCAGTGTGAAGGAATGAAAGAATTGAATCAAGAAGGGAATGGTGAATATACCTGCATGTATAAATTGGAAACTATTGATGTATCAATGTCTAATGTTGCTCTAATTGCCTCTCAAGAATTCTCATTTAATCCTCCAATCCCTTAGGAGTAAAATACTATTATCCCCATTTTAAAGATGAAGGAACCTATCAATACACAGAGACTCTACATTTTTAGGTTCAAAAATAATGGAGTCAGTATTTGAACCTATGCAATTTGACTCCAAGGTTTAAATCCTTAATCACTGAATTAGGTTGTCTTCAGGTACTGTATTTGTACTCCACAGTTTAGGACTCAGTTATTTCCTTCTGAGCTCTGACTACCTCTAAGCCATTATTTTGGAAATTACACTATAAATACCAATCTTATAATCTTATTTTTGACAAATTTTACACAGGATCTGTCTTTCTCCGTACATAAGAGAAAGTTTAAGTAGTACCAAAGAGCTCAGATATTACTAAAGAAACAAAATTGCCATTCAATAGAAGACTCAAAGCACTGCCCCCTTAAAATTCTCAACATCCACTTGACTCAGAAATTACTCTTCTCTCTTCCTCTAAATCCAGCGCTCTACCCAATTCAGTTAACTGCGTTGTTGCCTAGCAACATAGGAAAGGAAGAGGTTTATCAGAGACTAAGATTTGCTGCCAGAGATTCAGCAAAGACCTACGTGCCTCAAACATCCGAATTCTCGATCAATACCCTCTTATTTAGTGACTGTTCTGCTTCTTGTACTGCTGCACAACAAATTTCCTTGCGTTAAAATTTTCCTCAGATTCGACTAAAAGATTTGACGCCAGACTAAGGGGTCTAAATTTTCAGGTAGCTACAGTATTAGACAACGTGGTGACGGGACTACCAAATTTGCAGCAGCACAGGTTAGAAACCAGTTGGAAGTTCGCTAAGGCTCTTGGATAAATGTATAACATATCGGATTCTCAATAAGTCATGTAACCCTAAGGCTGCTCTCTGAAGTCTCTGCCTTTGGAGAGTTTACATACTGTAAATTTAACACACAGCTGGGGGGCTACGTGTCCCGTCAAGGAAGAGAAAGAGCCTTTGCTGTGGTGAGCGAGAGACCAACAGGCGGCCAGCGGAAGGGGTGGAGCAGGGACGAACACTCCTTCA
The DNA here is from genome assembly GCA_004026745.1 of Myrmecophaga tridactyla. NCBI lineage: Eukaryota > Metazoa > Chordata > Mammalia > Pilosa > Myrmecophagidae > Myrmecophaga > Myrmecophaga tridactyla. The sequence continues at coordinate 9,023 of PVIY010029493.1, forward strand.
GGGGTACTTCACAAAGAAAACAAGCGGGAAGGGAAGGCAATTGAAGATAAGAGAGAGAAAGCGAATCTGTAAGAGGAAGCATGCCCTCTTCATAATCACTTAAGCCTTGTGAACCTCAGCCCTGCCCGGAACACCGAACCGAAGCTCACTGCACCGCGCGCGTCGTGTCGGCGCTCTGGGAGGGGGGGCGGAGCAGCTCGCGCCAGCCAACGCGGCAGTCACGTGTCCTACCCGTCTCTCGGGTGGCCCGCCCCCTCTTCGTTGCCGGGCGGAATAGGTTAGCGCGCGCCCGCCAGCCCGGCCAATCACGCGTCTGTCCCGAGTCTCGCGTGGTTCCGACTCCTTTCGGTTGCCGGGCGGAACGGAGCAGCGCTGGTCGGCCAACCCGGCCAATCAAGTGTCTGTCCCGTCCGTGGTACGCTGCAGGCTTTCCGCCGTGGAGGCTCGCGTGTTCTGCGAGTTCTGGGAGTGGCGGAGGGCGGTAACCTCCTGGGCAGCAAGTGGTTGTGTGAGAGTGGGACTAATTCCGGGGTTTGCTGTGGAGTCGAGTTAAGCCCCAGTTCTACAGTCAGGGTACCTCACAATCTACCTCAAGGCCGGCCTCTCGAGGGCTAGCCTGGTATTTCTGCAAGGGTGGGCAGGAAGGGAGAACACCGCCCACTCGGTTCGCCTTGGTAAAGTTGATGCCTTTGTTTGAGGAAACAAACGTCAGTCGACTCATTTTCAGAGTTTAGTTACCAGTAAAATGATGCAGACGTGTAAATTTCCCTCTGCTTATGTCCCATTTGCCTCTCAGCCCTGGGGGGTCGTTGATTCCCCTCCCTCTCAGGGGTGGTGTGGCAGTTCTGATTGATTTGGGGGTCAAGATTTCGGCTGTATTTCCTTTCATTATGAAGCTGTCATACTAAATTGAAGAATTCCTGACTATCCAAAGTTCTTTTTTCCCCCATATGTCCACCAAAGAAACGTAGGGTCTTTATTGCTAGATTTATTTACATAAATAATGTTTATTTCATAATGTTTTTAATGTTTTGTGCCTATTTAGCCCATGAGTGCAACACTTAGAGAACGATTAAGGAAGACAAGATGTGACAGAATTTGAAGATATTTTGATAAAAACAGGGAGACTTGTTTAAATGAGATACTTAGCCGATTAATCTGTCATGAAAAAACTGGTAGTCACGTTCATGTGGAAAACAGCCCTGCAAAAGAGCAGAAATGAATCGCAACTAAATCAAATTAGAGGAAATTACTGGCTTACTTGTGGGTGTTATGTACAAAAATCAAAATTTCTTTGATAAGAATTGCAGATTATATAGAGTTATGGATTAATTTGATTTCCATTTTGTGGATATTTTTCATTTTTACAGGTAAACCAGGATTTCTTCTACAAGATGGGAAGTCCATCAGACTCAGCTGTGATGTTATCTAGTATGCCACAGGACTATGAGGATCAGTCTCCCCATACCAATAGTTCAAGGCAACAAGTAAGAGAATCTTAATTCTTCCAGTAAATCCATTCCATATTTCTACGTTTTGGAGGTAGCAGCTTTAGGTTTACTGAAGATTATTAGTATAATATGTTTCATTAAAAGATAAATGTATTTTATTAGCTATTAAATAATTTTAGATTTTTCTCTAAGATAATGTATTTGATTTCAAAATTTTCATCCTTAATTCATTTAGTTTCTCATTGGATTATTACAACAGAGAAAGTTTAAGTCTGTGCAGTGTTATCATTATGAAAATCTTTGGTGGCAGGACCTAGGTTTTCCTTTAATTTGTAACTCTGAAATGCACGTAGAGTAGTTAGACAATGCTAGTTGCTCAACATATGTTTGTGGTTACTGGGATAAGCTTAACACTCTTAAGGGTATTATTGATCAAGCTAAAGTAAAAAGAGTAAAACTAGCGGAGCTTCTGGGAATTAAAACAGTTTTGTGGGGGTTACTGTAAGCAAATGGAGACAGGAAGCCATCTGTTGGTGTCTACCAAAGAAACGTAGGGTCTTTATTGCTAGATTTATTTACATAAATAATGTTTTTTTTTTTCCTTAATGTTTTGTGCCTTTTTAGCCCATGAGTGCAACACTTAGAGAAAGATTAAGGAAGACAAGATCTTCATTTCATTCTTCTTATAGCGTGGTAAAACGTCTTAAAGTAGAGAATGATGAAAATGATCAGAACTTTTCCAAGAAACCAGCATCTTCAACAGAAGAAAACTGTTTGGAATTTCAGGAAAGTTTTAAAGACATAGACAGTGAATTTGAAGAAAGCACATATTTGAAAAATACCTTCAAGAATATCAATGCATGTGAATCTAAGTCACTTGATTTGGGGTCATGCATTGCTCTCCAAAATGATTTTGTGAGTGAGAATCACCCTAAACAAGGATTCAAAGAAGAAAAAACAAAATTGTTGAAGCAGGTTGAGGAGAAAGAAGACCTTCTTCGGAGGCTAAAACTAGTCAAAATGTATAGATCAAAGGTGAGAAGAATTTCAGAAACATAAGATTTGTTTTTATTTAAGAAATTACATTAAAGTAATTTCTAAAGTAGAAAATAAATTTAGTTTAGCATAAGAAGCAATAAGCCACATATCCAGAAATCTGGATTCCAGTAACTTGAACTCAAAAATAATTAGAAGGGGCCTCTAAACACCTAATAGAACATTGGAAAGTCTCACCTAAAGTTAGTCACTTGATTCTCATTTAATGTACAATTGGAGCTTTTCTCTCTAGTTTCCAGCCTTGAGCAATATTAGAAATATCAAATGGTAGATGCAAGTACAATGGGAACAGAAGGGACTAGCTGACAGTGAATGAGTAAAAAAGCTGAAAGTGGGCCAGAGAATATAATAAAAATCATCTTTAGTAGTGATATTGTGTCCCCCCCCAATAATTAAAATGTTCCAGGCATTCTGTTTGAAAATACAACAAATATATATTAACTTTTATATTTAAATCCAGATAGGTTGAATAAAATAGAATTTGGGCACTTGGATTATGACTTACCTGGATAATTCATATATATGCAGTAGCTCATTCTTCACCAGCAATGTGGAGTAAATGATGGATTAGCATATGCCATTTGTTCTTTTGAATTTTTAGGATTTTTCTAAACATGACTACTTGAGTTTTATAAGATTTTGAATGTTGAAAATATTTTTAATTTGAATTTTGTGTTAAAGTATAGTTGTACTAGGAAAATAGATTTTTTTAACCTATATATATTTTTTAACCTATATTGTTGTAAAACATAAGTTTTACCCTATTTGATTATTTTTTTTTTCCATGAGGGTAGGGAGGCTCAACGCTTGGACCAAACATAATAACCATAGAACTCAAGTTGAGTGGCTTTGTAAACATTCTTATTTTTCTTTGGGTAGAAGTCACATTCATTTCTAGGTGTGCTAGCCTTTAAACATATACATCAACTGATTTAATAACTTTCATTAAGTAAGCAAAAATAGCACAATTACTTATTGACATATATTTATACATTATTGTTCTTTTCTGTTGCAGAATGACCTGTCTCAATTACAATTGTTAATAAAGAAGTGGAGGAACTGTAGCCAGCTGTTGCTTTATGAATTGCAGTCAGCTATGTCTGTGGAGAACAAGAAACTAAGTCTTACTCACTTGATAGACCACTATGGGTTAGATGATAAATTGCTGCATTATAACAGAAGTGAAGAAGAATTTGTAGATTTTAATTTATAATTTTTCTCTCCAGAATATCTTTGAAAATGACAACTTAATTAAAAGATAAGTTTACATTTTGAAAGGAAGGTTTAAATCATTAGGCTTAGAGGAAGGTATCCTGAAAAGATATTCTCTTATGTAATTATAAACAAAGTTCTAAAATGAAATTTTGATAGATTTTTGGATAGATTTGCTAAAGAAAACTTGACATTTAAAGAAATGTGGGAAAAATCATGTTTAAAAAGATAACGAAGATAGTTTCTGGAAAGCAATTTTAAATACTTTTGTTTATTGTGGCAAAAAAAGTTTTATCTTAAATGTTAAGAAGTGGTCTAGTCTAGTAAGTGTTATAGCTCAAACTGGTTTAAAATGCAGGTCTAAGATTTTCACCTCTCTCCTAAGTTTGTAACCTTTGTTTCCACCCAGTTACCACATAGTTCTATCTGGATAGTCTAACAGATAATTAAACTCATGCCCAAAATTATATTCTTCTCCGCCTTTGAATTCCTTATCTCATTTAGTAAAACCACCATCTGTTTCTTATGAACTGCATGTTTTCATCAAGGCATCGTGGCATTCAAGGTCTTTCACATTCATTTCCTTTTCTAGCTTCAACTGTGAAATAGTTTTAGAGACTCTACCCAGTTCACAATGATTCCTCAGCCAGAAACCCACTCCCATCCACAGAGTCAGGTTTCTGGCTGCCATGATGTGTGTTACCTATCATCCTGGTCTTATATATGGAGATGTGACCCAAGCAGGCCCAGGCCCAGTTCCTGAGAATTTGGAATTGAACTCAGAAAAAGGAAGCTCATTCATTTTTGTGGCTGGAACTGTCATATGTAAACTTGGGAGCAGTAAAGTTGGTGTGCTTTTGAAGGCTAGTATGTACCCATACAGAGAAAGGCAGAGGTGATGGAGAGAGAACTTTTTGGATCAGTGGCTTCCTGGTTCTGGCATCTAGTCCTTCCTGAAGGCTTTCTGGATTCTTGTTTTTAGGTTCTTTTAAGAGCTAAAACAGCTTTACTTAGTAAAAAAAAAAAAAAAAAAGTGGGCGGGCCACAGTGGCTCAGCAGAGAGAGTTCTTGCGTGCTGTGTGGAGACCCGGGTTTGATTCCCGGTGCCTGCCCATGCAAAAAAAAAACAAGTACTCCTAAAAAAAAAAATGCATATATGTATCTACTACTTAGTAAATAGTCACTACCTTGAGCACGGCCTCCCCAAGTATTGCCTTCTTTCAGTCCAGTCTCTTCTATGATCTAATAAAACATTAATATATGGCACAGTAGGACACCTACTCTTGCATCCTTTCTAATTGTTAGTGCCCATGCCAATAAACTCTGCATACCTCACACATTCCTGTGCCCTGCCCTTTGACATTGGGATGTAGGAAATGCTATCAATGGCTATTTCCCTGCTGAGCCAGCCAAATTGACTAAGGAATCATCCTAGTAACAAACATCAGAAGATGTTGGTCTTATCATTTCCTTTATCATCCCTATCCAGTGTTGATCACTGTATGGATGACCAGTTAGGGTACTAGCCTAGACATTTTATTTTTCCTAAATAGAAGATTTTATCATAGTTCTCTTGCTTTAACTACACCAGTATATACTAAGTATGGTATTGGAGATTAAACTTAACATTTAATTCATAAATTGCAGAACAGAGACATGCACATCATTTGGTGATTGTAGTCCCAATTATATCATCCTGGAATGCAACAGTCCACTATGAAAGGGTAGAGCAGTTTTGCAACCAGTTAATCTTATTGTATAATTATCATCCACATAAATAAAGAGGTAAACTATTTCATGTAAATGAGAAATGCTAAACTCTATTGGGTAGGGCACAAGATTGAGTTTTGTTATGGTACATAAGAGATAAAGAAGATTGTTTTCAAAATGTAATTTACAAATGATTTAGGACTTGGTAAAAGTAAACGATTTACTCCATCAATAGAACAAGGAATGATCTTAAAAGTTCTATTTTTTTCCTACTTATAGAAGAAATGCTTACTGAAGAAAACTTGGGGAATATGGAAAAATAAGAATTTTATAACTTTCCTGGTAATTTTATAAAATTTGAAATGCTAGTGATGTTTAAGAATAATTTCTTTTTGCCTAAGACTTTCTATACCATAACTGAAAATATTTTTTATCAAATTAAGACTAAGTGAATAAAATAGATTTGAATGCATTTGAGTTAAAATCTTGTTCATTTTTGAATAAAAATTGATTCATGATACTATACACATTTATTCTTTTATGACAACTTTTTATAATGAGTAAGGCTAAAATTAAATAATGCTATTTAAAATATGCACTCGAGACTCTACTTAAATGTCTTAACAGGAAAAAAAAAAGAAATCATTTTAACCAAATGAAATGAATTTTAAAATGACTGATTTGGTCTTGTGTTTACTGCCAGCATTTTTACGTTTGAACAAGAGCAGGAAATGTTTTCATCCTTAATCTTTCAACTTCAGCTTGCAGGATTGAAATCTGTTCAGCTTGTTGTTTTGAAATATTTGTTAACTTTTGTTGCTGCATCATGTTTTTATAACGTTCTTTAGCAATCTTTTCACATGTCAATTTAGATCCTAACCCAAAAATGAAGAAGAAAGGAAATAGTTGGGTTATTATCTATACTTTTAAATTCAGAAGCAACATTCAGTGAACTAAATGGATCATTAAATTTTTAGAAACCTGAGAAATGCTAGTAACTTTAAAACTACTATACAGATTTCAGGAATATTAATTACTTTAAAAGAAACCTACAGTTGATTAAAAGAAATACTTACCCAGTGCATTACAGATGTCTCTTCTCTCTGATACAGCCACCAACTCTTCTCGTAAATTGCAGCTTAGAGTATAATTTGCTACATCTTTTTGATTGCTAGTCTTTCCCAGTTTTTTTAGTAGTTTTTTGCAGTTTTCCACATTCTTTTTGTGGGTCTTTGTTTCCATGACACCCCACAAAAATAATTTTGAAAAAAGGTATTATATTTTATAAAGACATTATTCTTAAAATTTAAATGCACTATTATCATTAAGATATCATCTAACAACTATATCCCTAGTGCCAGACAATGCTTGCACACAGTACATGCTCAATTATTTGTTAGAAGACAGAATGGTTAATACCAGAAACGTTAATACTACATTTTAGGGAAAAATCTTACATATTATTTATAATGATAGCAGATCAAAAGCAAAAACCATGGCCTTAAAATTCCTTTATTTCTATCTTATAGGTTATACAATCAAAACTGAGCATTTATTAATGTTATAATAAAGCAAAACTTTCACAATGCCAAGGAGAGACTATCAAAACTTCTATTACATAAATCAGAACCTAACATGAAATAGGAAGTCCACTTAGATACAGATCTCCTATGGGGTTAATTGTAATGTTAAAGGTATGTTTCATTCTACCCCACATGTTGTTGCAAAGATGATCTTCAGAACCTCTAATTACATCCTGTATATCAGTAAAGGACCAAGATTTGGTAGGTTCTGTTTGAATTCATGGTTTGAAACACATTTACTTTGCTCAAATGATTCACAATTGTTGGAATTAAAATATTTTTGAGACCTACCTTTTCTAAAACAGCAATGGTCTGCTCCATTATCACAATCTGAACAGCAATCAAATTCTCATAGTTGGGTTCATTTAGGAACTTTGGGAGAGAAAAACCCACAATATTTGTAAGGATAGTTTCCTCTATTTCTTATATAAGTTAACTTTATATAGATTGTCTTAAACAACTGTCTTCCCATATGAGTGATTTGACTTTGTGCCATAGTATATACTGGTTAGCTATCAATACATTAATCTACATACTAATGATTACAGAGTCCTAGAATTTATATTCTTATTCATTCTCACCAAACTCCACCAATTCAACTTGTGAGACGTAGTCTTTCTTGAGTCCAAAGGCATTGAGAAGGATACAAAGATAGATAATATGACCTGCCTTCAGGAAGTAGAGGGATAAAACATGCAGACACATTTAGTTCCTAGTAGATATGTAAAGTGCCCTGAAAATTCAAAGAGGGTTTGTGAGGGGATGTGATTTCTCCAGGCTGGGGAAATCAGGAAATGCTTTATGGAAGGGATGCTTGCAAAGAGATTTGGGATGGGGGGTGGGGGAGGTGGATGGTACTCCAGGTAGAAGAACCAGTATGAGCAAAAGCACAGAGGTAGAATCCTAGAAAATAGTAATCAGTTTGGTTAGTGAATACCGATTTATGAGAGGAATAGTGGGCAATGAGTTTGAAACATTAGGTTGAAGAGTACTTTGGCACCTACGGATTTCATAATTCATCTGCCCACCTATGGATTTCATAATTCATCTGCCAGGTAACATACAATAGCTTAAAATTTTTTTGTAGAGAGTAATGTTACTAAAGTTGGATAGGATATTAGTTTAAAAGCAATATATAGTATAAATTATATAAGAAAGACCCAAGTTCAAGAGACCATTAGGAGATTATGAAATAATAATAAATAATCCAAACTATTGAAAATGGACTGAACCTGGGAAAAGGCAGTAAGAACAGAGAATGAAGGAATAAATGGATAAACAAGGTGAGGGAAAGAAGGGAATCAAGGATGACTACAACTTCAAGCCTGGATAAGTGGCTGGAAAGAACAGAGGCAAATTAAGAAGAGGAACTTTGGGGGGTTGGGGAACATAGAATGGAGCTTGAGAGAGGTTGGAGCAGAGAGCTTAGATGAGAATTAAGTTTCTAGAAATGATCATCGAGAGAGGACATGGAAAGAAACACAAACGGTAAAGAGCAGAATGTTAAAGAATGACTAAGAGTTGGAAGCAAAAGAGAAACCAATAAAACAGGCAGAGGGGTTTGATATGGAAGAAAAAACGGGAGAAAACGGCCAATAAAAGCCGTAGGAATAGGTAATTGAGACACATGGTCAATGCTATAGAAGGCTGAAGGATGGCGGTAACTAGGGAAAGGGACTACTGGATTTGACAGTTATAAAAATCCTTGGTGAATTGCGAGATAGAACTGTACCACTGAATGATAATGAAACAGTGGAGACAGCAAATGTAAACTACTAAAAGAGAATCCATAGGTTCATTATGAAACACTACTGCCATTGAATATGCTTGGATCATGAAAGCTTCTTATTAAATACTGGTTGAATGAATGAATATATTAGTGAGTTAAATTAAAACTAAATAGAGAGGTAATTTACCTTTTGACGATCTCTTGAAAAAAACAGCATCTGAATATCCCAAGCCTTCTGATTTAAGTCTTCCATTTCCATCTCCATTTTCTTATGTTCCCACTCAATCTGATATATTCCTTTGTGGACCTCTTTACTTTCCATCATACTAGTGACTTTCTTTTGTCCTTGTGTCTTAAAAAAAGTACATTCTGATATAACTCTGCATGCAGAATTACAGAATATTTGAAGTTGAATGCTATTATTATGGAATATTTAGATCACGGAGATAATCCAATCTTCTATTTTAAAATGTAGTAGATATTAAAATATCACTTTCTTAGGCAAAACCTGTTCATCATATAGCATAACTGTCACTAAACAGTAAAGAATATAAGTTACACATAAATGGCAGGGCCAATTTAGTTTGCATGTTTGTGATTAGGCAAAACTCCTTTGCCATCACCTAATCTACCAATGTAAGCATTCATACCCCTACTCTGCCTTCCCTGCTGATACTATGAATGAAAGACTGTGGTCCAGTGCAGTTAGGCACAGTGGTGGTATCTGATAGCTAGCAGAAAAGCAAAAAAAAATCGAAAGAGGTAAACATGTGACACTTAAACACCTAGATGTTTTACACTTCGTTTTGAATTGTGTAGAATTCAGGAATATTGTCCATGAAGTTGTTTTCCCAGATTGCTAAATTTGACACCACTATGCCTCTCAAATAAATTTGTATAAGAATTTCAACAGTTAACATTTTACATTTTTCCTTCTTCAAAAACCTAGCTTCTTAAAGTTTATGCCATCTCGCTGTATCATCTGCTACTTTTTTTTTTTTTGCGTGGGCAGGCACTGGGAATTGAACCTGGGTCTCTGGCATGGCAGGTAAGAATTCTGCCACTGAGCCACCATCACACCACCCCATCTGCTACTACATTTTAAAAGTTATTTTTCATCTTATTGCTGCTTTGCCTGTCAGTTCCTTGGATTTCCCACTTTTAATGATCTTTCTTCCATCTCACTTCAGCTACCTAACTTCCATAATCATACCCTTGATCTTGTCATCATCACTTCCAAAAGTCAAGCATTTCTCCAGAGCAGTGATTCTCAACCAGGAGAAATATTGTCCCCCTTCCCCAAAGGACATTATACTTGGAGATATTTTTGGCTGATAAAATTAGAGGAAAGTGTTGGTGCAGTCATCAGGTGGGTAAAGGCCAGAGGCAATCATATATCAAATAAGAAGTCATAAGGAAAATTAGAACATATTTTTAATGGGAAGACAATGAAAACCCAAATATCAAAATTTTCAGAATGCAACTAAAATAGTCCTTAGAGGGAAATTTATAACATTAAATGTTTATATTAGAAAAGAAGCAAAGTCTATAATCAATTATCTAAGCTTATCTAAGATTATTTTTAGGTGAGTAGTTTGGGCACAGTAAAACTATGGTACATTAGGATGAACATTTAACTTCCAACTGTACATTGTGTACTTTAGAATTATCTGGGAAGTTTTAAAAAAATACCCATGGCTGGGGGTGGCCTGGATACATTTTAAAATTCTTCAGGTGATTTTAATGTGTAGCCAGAGTTGGGAACGACTGATTTAACTAAACTAGAATGATTTTTTTTTATGGAAAAGGGAGAATTATGTAAAATATTTAATACAGAAGGTGATATGGGTTTTTTTTTGCTCTCTGAAAATGTAATTGATTACCTTAATGACAGCATTCAAGTCTTCAATTATGTTCTTGTTGATGAGAATTGCATCGGCATACTCCAGCAATAACTGGAAATTCTCCAGTTCTACTTGTCCTTGTTTAAGGAGAATTTGGATGGTCAAATTCAACTGGAATCCCACTTTCTCTTCCTGTAATCTAAAATGAAAAAAAGACTTCAAAGCAAGTAGTTGTCAATATTTATATTACACATTTCATCCACTATCTCAGAATATAAAGAAAACATGCTGGAGATTAATGTGGAGAACATTTTCCCAATGATGAGCCTTTCAAGATATATCTATGATACCTCTTCCTATTGACATGAAATTACAGTTATACTGCTCAAAGAATGGTATAGACAAAAATATATTCATGAAGTTTTACTAATACAGTTTTCAATATATACTAATATAGTTTTGATTGTAGTAAAAGTAAAGTAAAAACAAAAATAAGAGATGCTATCAAATATATCTATTGAAGTTCTGACTGTCTTTAATTACGTTTATGCTATATAAATAATATTCAATCTGTATGCTACTTATCAAATCTATTTCTGGGTAAATCACATTCTTCCCTTATAACCGAAATCTAGAATTGATGCATAACAATAAATCTGGAAACATCAGAGCAGTATTTGTGAACATGGCTGTAATTATGATTATGAAGTAAAGCTAAGATTTTTTAAATGAAGCAAGTACTTTAAATCAGTATCCCAAGAACTCAGTGAAAAAAGGCACAAGATGCCCTGAAGAGAAAGATACAAGTTGGCTAGGTAACTACAAGGAAATTTCTGGACATGTGTATAATTTTTCACCAATTTAGGTTGAGCCTAAAAGTACATACTGGCAGAAACAAGTCCTTTATATATATATATATATATATATATATATTTAACTTGCATATGGGTAGGAGGCACCAGGGATCGAACTCCAGACCTCCAGCACGGCAGGTCGGAGCTCTGCCTGCTGAGCCACGGCAGCCGCCCGTCCTTTATATTTTTATGTGGAAGAAGCAGATAAAAAAAAACACTTAAGAGTTTTATAAAATTTGCCTATTTGTAATAAGAGCAGTAGAACATGTGGGAAAGTTCCATTCTGAAACATTTTCTCTAATGAACTGTCGTTTTTAAAATAGAATTTAAAGCACAACACTGAGATTGATTGAGATAGACAAGTATGTGCCAGCTGCACTGGCACTTGACAAGCCCGTTAGCATTCTACCCCATTGATAACACAACCTAATTTAGCCCTCACTTAGACTTTGAATAATGAACATAAATGAAAGGTTCGAATTACAGGTTGAGTTCATGGAACACTTTTTCAATGTCCTGTTGCACATTTTCATCATCCTCAATTCTCTTCCGGAGGAATGCCAACATTTCCATTAAGCCAGCTGCTTTCTGCTTTACCTGAAGAAACCGAACAATAAACATTTCAGGACATATGGAACTTTAATAATAAAGACTAACCTGTTTAAAATAATTTTGGAGAAAATATATCATTTAAAATAATTTTGGAGAACATACATCTTTTAACTTTTTGCGTTACAAAACCTCAGCAAGCCAATATTTCTAAGAGAGTAATAAAAATTTATATCCCTGCCATTAACAAAGTATCTAAAACATGAATAGTTTGAGTAGCAAATATGTTTTCTGTTGGCTTTCAAAATGTGCAAAGCAACAAGAATTTTATGTGTTATTTTAAAAAGTTTTCTTATCATCTTAGGTAAAATTATAAGACCTTAATACTTTAATAAAAATATATCAGCCCTGCATGTGAGAGTGAATTCAGGGAATCTGGTGAGGGAGGGGAGTGTTCAAGAAGGAACACAAGAGCAAAGATTCTCTTTCCAATTAAATATACTCTCAAATTTTTTACTTTTATGACTTTTTTTAGTATTCTAGCAAAACTATGAAGTTGGTTCTGGTAGGCTTAATATAATTCTATTCTATGCAAAAAGAGATGAGTAACGCTCCAGACCAGGCAGAGAGGATAAGGGGAAGGTAGCATTTACAAAACTGCTGTCCAAGGAAAAATACAATGTGAGCAACAAATGTGATTTGTGACATATGTCATTTTAAATTTTATTTAGCCACACTACAAAAAGTTAAATAAAACAGATAAAATTAATTTTACTAGCATATTTTATTTAACAAAATTTATGCAAAATATTATTAAATATATAATCAATATAAAATATTAATGAAGCATTTTCCTTTCTATCATTCTATGTCTTCTAAATCTGAGGTATATTTTCCACTAGTACATCTTAGGGCTAGCCACATTTACTTCAAGAGCTCAATATCCACATGTAGCTCGTTGGACATATTGTACATATTGGACAGTGCAGGTCTATAAGCAGAGGCATATACTTAGCCCTCAATAGATAATTATTTTACTTCATTATTATTATTAATATGATCTACTACTACCCTAGCAGGAAAACTTAAATAAGTAGCTTTTCTGGAAACACTGTCACTGTAAACTATATATTGGATATCAGTACACTAAATAAAGTATAACGATACATACCTTCTGTTCATTTTCTACTTTCGTTCGTCTGGTCATACAGAAATGATCCCAGACCAAGGGATCCAAGTCTTCTGGCATGTTATGAATATTGTCCAATTCATCCATGGCTTTCATTAACTGGGCAAAGGCATCACTATTCAATTTGCCAGATCCAGGTCGCTCTCCAAAAGGGACGAGACTAGCCGAATCTGAGTGCGTTTTATGTTTTTGAATTCTGGTATAACCAATAAAAGCCCATCAACCTTATACATTCTCACATACACATCACAAAAACATTAGTGTTAAGTAATAAGGCCATTAGCATGGGTAGAACACGTATGACACTTTCTTTTTGCATTTGGGGGCTGGTGGGTGTATTATTCCAAAGAGAAAAGCACCCCCTTTCTCCCTCTTCCATACTCACTAGGTGCCCTTGGTTGGACTTGAGACTCCCCTAATTGTTATCTGCACTGGTGGCTTTAGCTGTACTAGAAAGTGTTTCCCTTCTGTATATTTTAATCAGGCAAGTAAATGCTCAAGAGAAGTGTAGGTGTTCCCTGGTCCTGGCTTGCACATGCTTGGCTGATCTACTTTTTGCAGGTGGATGGCCAGCAATATGTCCAGGTATACAAAACTGAAGAAATGCCTCTTTTTACCTACATTAATAGATTAGTGCTGTTTTCATGGGCTGTGGGTGGGAAGGGAAGCAGTGGGTACAGAGATTTGTGCCACAAACTCACCATCAAGATACCTTACAAATACTGTGAGCTTAGTATTGTTATCCCCTTTATCTAATGGGGAAGCTGAGGCTTTAAGAGGGTAATTGGTCCAAGGCCTTAGATCTGATAGGTAAGGAAGACGGGATTTAAAGCTAGGTCTGTTTGACACCAAAGTTTTGCTCTTTCTACTACTGTCACCCAATATATATACAGGTATGTGGTTTCCCTTCTTTATAAGGATGAGATTTTTTTTTTTTTTGCATGGGCAGGGACCGGGAATTGAACCCAGGTCTCTGGCGTGGCAGGTGAGAACTCTGCCACTGAGCCACCATTGCCTGCCCTTAAGGATGAGGTTTTGTACTCAAGTTTATAGCTCACTCTGAAAAAATAGGGAAACTGATACCTGAGGTACGTTTTAGGTTACATTTCCTAGATTGCATATAACCTGTTCAGAGGTGAGAGAAATGCGTTTGTACCTCAGACACAAATGAACCTTTGTGACAAATATGCTCCATGATTTCTGGATTATGACTGACTGAAAGTTATGAAGATCTGAATTTGTAATGTTGGAAATAAGTGAATGTACTTTTAATGCTGCTCTAAGAATAGAAATCAAATATTTTAGAACACTTTTGATAATGTTAATTTTAAACCATCTCTACTGGCATTTTCCAAACTTTGTCTTGAGTATAATCACACAGGATGCTCTGAGGAAAAGGGATCTGCAGAAAGATACACTTGGAAAAAGCTGCTTGCTCTATTTTTGTATAATTGGAGCTCCAAAGTCCAATAACAAGTTCTGGGAAGTTCTACAGTAAAGAAACCCATTTAATTTTTTTTCTTAGTTCAGAGTTTCCCCAAACTTATTTTGTCCTGGAAGCTTTTCGTGTGTAATTCCTATTCATACTGCATGGGACTCATGTACTGGAACACATTTGGGAAAAACTGTTTATAAATCTGTATGCCCTGTGTGACTTAAGAGAAACTCATTCTCATGTATAAAACATAACCTATAATGCCACTATACTTAAAAATTTATTCAACTATTTTTAAATAATAAAAATAAATCATTTTCACTGCAGACCTTAAGATATAGGCATAATTTCAAAAAATGTTGAATTATCAAGACACTCGAACATCTTTTACCTAAAGGATATTACACTGAATATTTCTATGTAATTAGAAGAAAAAAGCTTAAATCTAACAACATTCCTCTTTGTTTACAAAACTTTCCCCAGATACATGTTAGGAAAGGAGGAACAAACCTTGGCCGGCGTTTAAAAAGTTTGTAGAGAATATCCACCTGTTGACTGGGAATTTCAGAAAATTCCTTTTTAAAGCTGCGATCCAGAACCTAAGGACAAACACATCATTTCCAGGATGCAACTCTGTTCTGAAGCCTTTTTATTTGCTGCCAACACTCTTCAAAAATCAACATATTTTGATTTTTAAAATCTATGAAAACTTCTTTTATAGTGTAGACTTGTTAGGGGGAGACCATTCACTGTGCATAGACTAAAAAGGTTTCTTTTGAATAAGAAGTACCTCAGTGCATTAAAATATTATTTCATAAATTTTTTTAGCTGAAGAGGCCTGAGAAATCATCCAGAACAGTGTTTCTCAAACTTCTTACAGAGATTCCCAAAAATAATTACATATACACAAACATACACAAATATCAAACAAAAATTTCACAATTTATTTACCTATAAGGATGCAAGTTATTCTATTCTTTTCCATTCTATTCTTTCATTATAAAAATGTTGGTTGGCACTTGATAAATTGATTTTATGGCTCACTATTGGGGTGTGCAAGCTGAAGTTTTAAAAGCTCCCAAATGATGATATCCTTAGTTCTTGTACAAAAGGAAGCTTAACTGAGTTTACAGAAATTCATTTTACACACTGATTTTCAGAAACACACAATGGAATAGAATCAATTTCCCCTATAACTGAGAATTATGGTGAAAAAATCTATGAAGAAATTAAATTATATTCCTTTTCATCAACTCTATTGCAGCAACAACACTACTGCATTGGTGAATGGGTAAGACAAGGACTCTCACTTTGTCTTCTGCCAGTAAGTTGTCATAGTGCTCCCTGTACACATCGAGGTTTTCTCTAGCATTCCGGATGGCCTCGGAAGTCTGAACCTACAATAGTATCGGGAATAGATGTTCAGAACAGAGACTTTTCAGGATAAACAGAAATACTGGGGATACTGAATAGAGCAAGGAATTTCCTAATAAAAGGTAAATGTGTCAGTGAAGCATCCATTACAGATAACATTTATAGAAGAAAGCAGACCAACTGGAGACTCTGAAAGAACAAACATCGAAGCACCTGTCCTAGATACAGATAATTACTATATGTGATTGTGGGTGTCTCTACTTAGCACTACAAATTGGCCAAGCAGAAAACATGATGAAAAGTGCACAGACTTGGGAGTGACATGCTAGTTAGTGAGAAACCAAATGAAATAGTCAATGGGCAAACTATGTGTACCAGTTTGAAAGGAAAAACCATGGTTTATCCTGATCCATCTCATGGAGGCAACCGTTTCTTTTAATCCCTATTCAGTAATATAGGTTAGAAATTTGATTAGATTACTTCCTCAGAGATGTGACTCACCCAATTGTGGGTATTAACCTTTGATTGGAGGGAGGTGTGACTCCACCTATTCCAGGTAGGTCCTGATTAGCTTGCTGGAATCCTTTAAAAGAGGGAACATTTTTTAAAGAGCTATGACAGAGCTGTGAGAGGGCCATGAGAACCACGAAAGCCTGCAGCCAGAGACCTTTGGAAGAAGGAAAATGCCCCTGGGGGAGCTTCACGAAACCAGAAGCCTAGAGAGAAAGCCAGCAGACGTCACCACGTTCATGCGTGGCTTTCCAGCTGAGAGAGAAACCCTGAACTTCACTGGCCTTTCTTGCGTGAGGGTAACTTCTTGTTGGTGACTTAATTTGGACATTTTTATAGACTTGCTTTAAAATTTGGACATTTCCACGGTCTTAGAACTGTAAACGTGCAACTTAATAAATTCCCCTTTTTAAAATCCATTCTGTTTCTGGTATATCACATTCTGGAAGCTAGCAAACTAGAACACCATGAATAAAAACAGAACCATAACCTCTGCAGCAACCAGCCCCGGAAGCCAAACCACAATCTCTACAGCAATTGGCCTCAACCAGTCAGGACTTGGTCAATAACTGCCAGTCCCCTAGTTTTTGCCCTACTTCCACCTCTGTATCAATTGGAGAAAGTCAAATATGCTCCCCAAATCAATCACATAGGATTCCCTGCTTTTAGTTATCCTGCTTCCAGCTTCCCCATGCCAATAACCTCCAATCAGAGCATATCTGAAGCCTCACCCTTTTCTCATAAAGTTTTATCACTTTGCTACCTGCCTTTGAGTCTCTTCCAAACACAAGTGATGATGGCTGCCTCCCTTACTATATCAAGCTCTGAATACATAATCTCTGCTTCTTCTCATTTGGGTGGTTTTCATTTATTTCCACAGTTCTAATTCCTGCTCTATTACTTAATAGTGGGTAACTTGGGCATGTTAACCAGCCTCTTCTCATTTGTGAAAGTAATCTAATACCATTCAAGGTTGTTATGAGTAGAGATGTATTTAGAAGGTGCTTTGCATATGCTGTTTACAGACTGAGCAAAAAAAAATACTTATGACATATATTGTATTGCAGAAATGTCCTTTATTAATAATATAATTATACTAATAAAGACTGTCATCTGTGGAAAGTTATGTATCAAGCATTTTGCATTCATTGTCTCTTTAATGAACCACATCTATTCATGCTAATATTTAGATATAGTTTTTAGAATATGGTAAAGTTTTTCATTATATATAAGCTAACCCATTAATTTTACTTGCTTACATGTTTAGCAAAACTTAGGTGACAAAAATTCCAAAGAGGATAAAATTTCCTAAAAAAGAGCTTTAATAGCTGAAGAGATTGTATGCCTGTCCAAGGCCCCACAGCCACTGATTAAATTAAAAACTGGCACTTTTATATGGTTCTTTTGATTAAGTGATGGCAGATGCAGAATCTGTCTAATTTTACTAACTTGTTTACTAACAAATTGGAATGGATACTTTCACCTGGTCCTGGAGCAAAGTCCCAGGCAGGGAGCCAAGAGATGCATATATTTTAGTAGGAGTGATGGAAAGAAAAGTTAAACTAGGAGCATGTCTATCAGAAAATGGTTGTGCTCAGATATCAAATATTGCACTCACTTTCTCCTCTTGCTTCCTTGCAAGATAGTTGTTCAGGCATATTTCTCTGGTGTTTAATTCTTCATCCAACAGTAAAGAGAAAACAAGGTTACTTATTTTCAGTTCTTCCTGTAGAAATATTAGAAAAGGAAAAATATGATCAATACTCTTTCTATTGAGAATCAAAGAGTTGGCACTAATAAAACAAGTATTACATACAATAAGAGAAATTTAAAGAAAAAGTAAATACAGACTGTTTAATAACTAAGCAGTTATGTTACTTTTTCTACCTAGTCATTGTAAGATAAAGTGCAGATGCAGAAAGTACATAAAACAAACATAGAGCTTATTGAAGTGTTATAAAGGTAAATACCCTTGTAACCACCACTCAGATGAGAAATAGAACTTGGCCCTGCCAGTTCATGTGCATACCTGATCCCAGCACCTCTGACCCCAGTGCAACCCCCATGCACCCTGCGCCATGCACACATGTGCACCCGTGTCCCACTTGCCCATCTCCCATGCCCACTGCACTCCACAAACCTGCACAGCCCCTATGATCAGCCTCACACCGTGCCCCACCCCTGTCCCCCAGTGGCTCCCCCATTGACCCTGTGCCCCACACCCCATGCCCCTGGGCATCAGCATAGTACCCAACCCTGTGCCTAGGCCCGAACCATGCCATGCAACCGTGCTCCTGCACCCTGCCCCATGCCCATCCCGCAAAAAACAAAACCTTAGATGACTGAGAGAAATCAACTTCCAAAGTAACCCTCTCAAGATAAGTAAATGCCTCAAAGTCAACAGAAAACTGCAAAACATATGATGTTCCAGACAGATATAGCCCAGCCTAATAACCAAACTAAAATGCTGAGGAGACAGAAACTTTGGAACAAGTAATCAAAGATGTTCATAGAAAGAGGTTTATCTACTAAATAAGTTCAGTGAATTGGCTAAAACATAAAGAATATCGAGAAAAACACTAGAAGAACATAAAGAAGAATTTGAAAGAATAAGTAGAAAAATAGCAGGTATCACAGAGATGAAAGATATTGTAAACCAAATAAAAAAATGCACTGGAGACACACAACAGCAGATTTGAAGAGGAAGAAGAAAGGATAAGTGAACTAGATGACAGGACAATTGAATTCAAATGTGCAAAAGAACAAATGGCAAAAAAGATGGAGAAATTTGAATTGGAGCTCAGGAAAATGATGGACAACATGAAGCATACAAATATAAGAACCATCTGTGTCCCAGAACTTCCCATCTCTTTTAAAGGCTTAAATATACAAATCAAAGAAGCCCAATGAACCCCAAGCAGAATAAATCCAAATAGGCCTACTCCAAGACACATACTAATCAGTCTGTCAAATGTTGAAAAGAAGCAGAAAATCCTGAAAGCAGCAAGAGAAAAGTGACTCACCACATACAAGGGAAACCCCATAAGACTCAGTTTGGACTACACAACAGGCACCATACAGTCAAGAAGGCAGTGGTATGATATATTTAAGATCCTGGAAGAGAAAGATTTCCAGCCAATAATTCTGTATCCAGCCAAATTGTCCTTCAAAACTTAGGGAGAGATTAAAATTTTCACAGACAGACAAAGGCTGAGAGAATTTGTCAACAAGAGACTTTTTCCTACAAGAAATACTAAAGAAAGTTCTGTTGGCTGAAAAAAAACAAGACAGGAGAGGGAGTTCTGGAGGAGGGCACAGACTTGAAGAATACCAGTAAGGGTAACTTAAAAGAAAAAAATGAAGAAGAGGGAAAAGAATATATAGATCTAACAAATAAAAACCAAAGGATAAAATGGTAGATTCAAGAAATGTCTTTAATAACTTTGAACATTAATGACTAAACTAACCAAATTAAGATATAAATTGGCAGAATGGATTAAGAAATATGATCCATCTAAATGTTGCTTACAAGAGACTCATCTTAAATCCAAGGATACAAATAGATTGAAACTGAAAAGATGGAAAAAGATGTACCATGCAAATTGTAACCAAAAGAAAGCAGGAGTAGCTATGCTAATATCAGACAGAACAGACTTTAAATGTAAAGATGTTATAAGAAATAAAGAAGGTCAATACATATTAATAAAAAGGAAAATTCACCAAGAAGAAATAATGATCATAAATGTTTATGCTCCCAATCAAAGAGCTCCATAGTACATGAGGCAAACACTAACAAAACTGAAGGGAACAATAGGCATTTCAACAATAATAGTGGGAGACTTCAATACACCACTCTCCTCTATATAGAGAAGAACCAGATAGAGGATCAACAAGGAAACAGAGAACTTAAACAATCTGATAAATGAGTTAGACTTAAAGACATATTTAGATCATTACACCCCAAAACACCAGGACAGACATTCTTCTGTCATGCTCATGAGAGATCTTCTCCAGGATAGATCTTAGGCTGGGACACAAAGCAGGTCTTAACAAATTTTAAAGGACTGAAATTATTCAAAGCATTTTCTCTGACCACAATGAAATAAAGCTGGAAATCAAAACCACCAAAGAACCAGAACTTTTACAAATAAATGGAGACTATAAATAATGCACTCTTAAACAACCGTGGGTCAAAGAAGAAATCAGTAAATATCTGGAGATGAATGAAAATGAGAATACATTATATTAGAATTTATGGGATGTGGCAAAGCAGTGCAGAGAGGGAAATTTATTGCCCTAAATACGTATATTAAAAAAAGAAGAAAGCAAAAATTGAGGACTTAATTGCTCACCTGGAGGAAATAGAAAAAGAACAGCAAACTAAACACCCCCCTTCCCAAAAAGTAGAAGAGAGATAACAAAGATTAAAGCAGAATTAAATGAGTTGGAGAAAAAACAAACAACAGAAAGAATCAATAAAACCAAAAGTTGTTTTTTTTTCCGATGGACTCCTAGCTAGGCTGACAAAGAAAAAAAGAGAAAGACAGAGGATGCAAATAAAATCAGAAAGAAAGGAGGGTTGTTACCAGGGACAATGAAGAAATTAAAAAAAAATCATAAACGGATACTACGAACAACTATGTGCAGCAAACTAGACAACTTAGAGGAAATGGACAAATTCCTAGAAACACAGGAACATGCTACACTGACTTGAGAAGAAACAGAAGATCTCAACAAACCAAATAAAAAATAAAGAGAGTCAACCCATCATCAAAAATCTTCCTACAATGGGCCACAGTGGCTAAGCAGGCAGAGTTCTCGCCTGCCATGCCAGAGACCCAGGTTTGTTTCCGGGTGCCTGCCCATGCAGATAAAAAAAAAAAAAATCTTCCTACATAGAAACCCCAGGTCCAGATGTCTTTACAAGGGAATTTTTTTAAGTATTCAAAAAGAAGTAATACCAATACTGCTCAAACTCCTCCAAAAAGTTGAGGAAAGAGGAACACCACCTAACTCATTTTATGAAGCTAACATTTTACTTTAATACCAAAATGAGGTAAAGATGCTATAAGAAAGGAAAATTACATGGCCAATCTCCCCAATGAACATAGATACAAAAATTCCCAAGAAAACACTAGCAGATCGAATCCACAATGACAAAGTAAAAGAATTATATATGACCACCAAGTGATAACCAGGAATGCAGGGATGTTTCAACACAAGGAAATCACATAATACATAATACAGCACATTACAAATCAAAAGGGAAAATCACATGATCATCTTGATTCTTGCTGAAAGAGCATTTGACAAAATTCGGCATCCTTTTCTGATAATAATACTTCAAAAGTTAGGAATTGAACCAGAGTGCTACCTCAGAAGATGCTATTTGCTTCTATCAGTTCCTACTTTAAAAAATATTTTACCATTTAGTTTAAATGCTATTGATCAATGAAAGCAAGGGGTAAGGGGTATGGTAGGTATAATCTTTTTTTTTTTCCTTTCCTGTGTTCGTGTTATTTTTTTCTATAGTCTTTTTATTTCTTTTTCTGAATTAATGCAAATGTTCCAAGAAATGATGAATATGCAACTAAGTGACAATATTGTGAATTACTGATTATGTATGTTGTTTTATTTTATTTTTTAAATAAATAAATAAATAAAAATTTTACCAAATTAAATTTGTACATAATTTAATAAATCAAATGGCTCTAAGAAAAAGGGACTTTTGTGTGCCACCCCTCCCATCTCGGTTTCCCACCACCCAGTGGCAATCATTTTCAACTTTTTTTGTTCTGCTAGTATTTACCTATTTCTAAATAGTAGACTTATTATGTTATTTCATTTTTTGAATTTTAGAGTCTATTAGCTTCCTAAATGAAAGATGAGGATTTAGCTCTCTACACCTCCCCCTTCAACCAAGATACATTCCCCGATCACCCCTTCCCAATATGGTGAGATCATAATTTTTGGCTGGATCAGTAGTCATTGTTTTATATTATTATGGCTATATAAACATTATTCAAGCTGATACATGCCCTGTATCATTATATTTCCTGTATTCCATAAATTTTTGTTTTCCCTGAAGTTAATAATCATCCCCCATTACTAATTTATCCCTAAATTCTACCCAAAGTGTAAATCCCAATTTATATGTCCTTAAACTATCAGGTAATCTATTGATTCATGTTTGGGGGTAAGGAGCTATCTCTTTTGGAGCCCTCTATCCTCCTATTACAATCTAAACTGAAATTTCCCTTTCATTTGCTCCTCCAGACCACTTTTACCCTTCTCCAGCATTCTGTGCCTCAGAAGGCTGGGGTCTAAGGATTGCTGTCACCCAACCTCCCTTGCCCTGTGCCTTCCTGCAGGGTTCAGTCGATAGGAAGTACCAGCAGGAGATGAGAGGCAGAATGGAGAACTAGGGTATTTATT
>PVIY010029494.1:0-31987 GCA_004026745.1 Myrmecophaga tridactyla
GGGATCAAACCCGGGTCTCGTGCATGGAAGGTGACATTCTACCACTGAACCACCAGTGCACCTTATTTATTTATTTTCTATCCATATTTTTTACTCATCTGTCCATACCCTAGAAAAAAGGAGCATCAGACACAAGGTTTTCACAATCACACAGTCACATTGTAAAAGCTGTATCCTTATACAATCGCCTTCAAGGAGCATGGCTACTGGAACACAGCTTTACAGTTTCAGGCACTTTCCTCCAGCCACTCCAATACACCGCAAACTAAAAAGGGGATATCTACATAATGTAGAAGAATAACCTCCAGGATAACCTCTCCACTCTGTTGATCAAAAGTTCTTGAGCTGGGTAGTAGAAGCAAGAGGCCAGGAGGGGGATAAGGAGGACCTGAACTAGGCCAGGGGCAGGGGGATAAAGTAAAAGTAAAAGTAAAAAGTAAAGTGAAAGTCTTGCTAAGAGATTGTTCACTGCATATTTAGGAAACAGGCCTTACTTTAGGATATCTCACCACCTCCCTCCTGCCCTGACAATCAAAGAACCTCCAATGCTTCCATTGTCAACCATTCCAACGCTTCAGGCAGGATGCACACAGAGACCGTCTCTCACTGAGCCCCCGATGCATTCCCTGAACCCTCCTATGAGAGTAGGAAGAGCTACTCTCATAGGAGAGTAGTATTGAATACATATTGTAGGGTAGACAGGCTATAGTATACACATTGTGGATGTCTACTCAACTTTGATAGTGTATCCACATGCCCTGTTGAAAAGATAAACCATGTAGGAGAGGTGGTATACATAAATGGCTAGCACTGGATCTGAATACAGGCTCCACCCATTATTAACTACCTGGGTAAATTACTTAACCTTCCAGGGCCTCTGTCTTATCATGTATAAAACAGAATAATAATAGTACCTAAGGCACAGTGCTGATGTGAGAACTAACTGAGAAAGCAGGGGAAGTCTGGACAATGCTTGCCCCAAGGTAAGTGTCCCACTAGATGTTAGGATTTCCCCTTCAATTCCATCTTCTGCTGCAGACAGCCGTTGTGCTCACTGATTCTCCCGCTGAAAAGACAGCTAAGCACACATTCCTCCATGGCTCCTTAGCTGGGCTCTGAGAAAGCTGCGGGCTTTTCAAAAGTGAATGCCTCAGCTCAGGGGTTCAATGCAGGAAGAGGTTTTTCTATCACAAACTGTCTGAGCCGGAAAGATCATGGAATCCAACCTATCATTTTAGGTATTGGGACACCAAGCCCAAAGAAAAGAGCTTTGCTCAAGCTGTCCCGGCACCTTTGGCACTCAGAGAAGTCCCATTAACCAGCAAGGAGATGTAAGGCTGCCCAGAGTTCAGGGTGCCTAGTTTTGCATCCTGCCCAGCCCAGACCCACAACCCCAGGGAGAAGGGTTATCTGGGAGAACTGCTCCAAGTGCCAACCTGCCAACCTGGGGAGGCCATTTTATTTCCCCCCAGCATGAAGGGCATAGGTGCCAAAACCACCCTAGAAAACTCCTTTCCCAGGAGGTATTTGATACAACTGACTCAACAGGTTAACTATCCCTTGTGGACACTCAAATATGGAGGCTTGATCCAGAACCATCTCAAACCCTCTTCTCTAAAGCTTCCCCAAACAGAATGATCATATCCACTACTACAAAGACAAAAAAGAAAATGTTTGGGTTAAATTTTTTTTAGAACTGCATTTTTTTTTCACAGGCACCCAGTCACCGTCTATCAATGCACACTATGTGTGGAGAGAATGAGGAAAGAATTGAAATTAGGGATTATGCTTTCCCAGCAGATTAAATTAACAAAAAAGTCCCTAACTTTGCCCAAATTGCCATAAGGGTTTTGCAACCAACATTCTCATAGCAATGGTAGGGATGGAGACAGCAGTGACAGTATTTCCCCCATTTTACAGATGACGACACGGAGGCCTGGAAAAGTGAGGAAACGTGCCAAAAGCCACCAAACTTGTAAGGGCAGAAGTTGGAACTTGTGCCAACATTGCCCCCACTGCCCCCATCCTTTCCTTTCCTCTCCATCCATTGTGGGTTTGCTTTTTTTTTGAGACATGTTAGTGAGTCTAACACATAGCAAGGTACTTGTCTTTACAAATGGCCGGAACACATGAGAAGTTGCTCAACTTCACTGGTTATCTGGGAAGGGCTAATTAAAATGACAGCAAGATTTCATTTTTCACTCATCAGAGTGGCAAAAATTAAAAGACTAATAATATCCAGTGTTCAGAAAGGGAGAGGGAAAGGTATGCTCTTAAATACCACTTGTGGGAATTTAAGACTGAGAGCAATTTGGCGGTATCTATTAAAATTGTAAATGCACTTTCTCTTTGATCAAGCAATTTTAGTCCTGGACACCTACCCCAGAGTAATACTTTCACATGGCTACAAAGAGCATGCACAAGGAGGTGTACTGCAGTTTATGGTAACGACGAAAAATTGGTAGCACCCTATTACCCGTTGGTACGGAACGGTTAGAGAGGACAGCGGTGCATCCAAACCAGACATCTATGAGACCTTGCAAAAAGTATAGGGCTGGTTGGTATATTCCAAAGGAGAATGCATGTATCGCTCAGCAAAAATAATAAACTGTGGATTACAGATGGTGTAATTCTATTTACAGGACCAGGAAAAGACCCATAAATGTTTATATTATCAAAGAAAAAAATCAGGGAAGGATACACACCAAAATGCTAATAGTTACTTCTGGAATTAGGGGAAGGGGGTACCAGAGAGAGCATTAACTTTGACAGCATCTTGATTTAAACTTCACAACACAAAGGACATTTGTGTTATTGTTTGCATAATTATAATCAGTAAATAAAGAACTGTATGGAGGGAAAAGTGCTTTCCTTCACAATATTTTTTCCTTCCCTCTCATCTCTTACCTCTCCATGGGATAAATAAGGTAGGATTATTGCCTCGACCTTCCAAATGAGAAACCAGAGAGTCTGAGAGGAGAGGGGGCTTGTTCCAGATGAGAGGATGGGTTTTCAACAAAGCTGGGACTAGAAGCCGGGTTTCCCCCATCCTTTTCTAGTGACCTCCCTACTCCAATCTGCCTCTGCACTCTCCATGTCATCTTGTCTCCAAGGCAAAGGAAGTCTTCAACACGTTCTCTCAATGAAACCTACAACTCTTAAGGCCTTACAGGTTTCAAAGCTTTTCTTCTTCCTCTTCTTCTGTTCTTAAACCACAGCTGGAACCAGAGGCAGGCTTCCTCTGAATCTCCTTGAAACCTGCAGACTCGGTGTGGCTGTGGGACTCCTCTGATGTGCTGTCAGATTTCCCTACAAATAAATCTCATTTTGCTGAGGTCTGTGAAGTCTGACTTTATAGCGCAGAGCTCTCCTAAAACTCTGTCTTTAATAAAAGGGGAAAGAAGTGAAACTACTAATTTAGTTTCTTTAAAAGGCATGTATTTTCATGCACATTAAATCCATCTGTTTGTGAAATGGATGCCTTTGCACAGTGTATAATTTGATAAAACCCAAAAGAACTCAGAGCTCCTAGCTTGAAGCAGAAATAGAGAAAGTGGCTTGGGAACCTGACTGAAATGGAGAAATCCACCAAACACTAATTTTAGAACTAAAAATGGCTTTTTAAAAAAATGCCCATCATGGAGAAAGATCCATATTCTCCCTGTAAGACCCTCTAGGCACATTTGATCTATTTCAAGAGCTGAGATCAAACGACCAGCTGTGTCTGCACCTCCTTTATTGGGGATATCTTTTTCACAGCACTATGCCCTATCTAAGCACCTCACTCCCTGACTTCACACCTTCCAGGGTTCCCCAATGACTGCTGAGAGAAACTAGCAGCCACATGTTTATTTACCAGTAGGATATGTTTCAAATTTTTGAAATGTTAGCATTTAGAACTTGACATTTCACATTAAAATCCTGATTTCTGATTTCTCTTGAAAAATCAGAAGATCTGGCCATGCTGGCTGGACCCAAACTCCCTTGACATCAACCGGCTGGTGGTAAGTATTAGGGGCACAATTTGGACAGCACACACTTTCCAGTGTATTCAAGTCCCCCCACCTCTACCTTTTTGACCTCTAGAGACACTTGGCGTTGTAATACCTGGTCTTCCAGATAAAGTGTAAACTTCTCTGAAGGTTGTTCAAGGTCCAGTATTATCAGCCTCCAGCCAGCCCCTCCATCCTCATCCTCTCCCAGGTCTTTCCTTATTTATTCAGTCAATAGATCTTCATTGATTGCTACCACATACCAGGTGATACACCAGGTAGATACAGAAATGGATAAGATACATGTATCAACCAGGGTCCCAGAAGATGGCATGCACAAATTAGGACAATTCAAGGAAGGTTAAATAGTAAGAGCACCACAAGGATATGCAATACCCTGAGCATATTGAAGAGAGAGAGGTGCCGACCTGGAGAGAAGCTGCTGCCTTCTGCTGGGAGGTAGTCAGCCCAAGGCAACCCTGCAGAGCAGGAGTTAGGGAAGAAACACCTGCTCTCACTTTCCACTCCACCTCCCTCTCCTCTCTACCTCTGATCATCTGAGGGGCTCCTCCACTGGCCAAAGCCAGAAGCAAAAGGCAAAAGAGCCTCTTGATGCAGTCCACAGAGGTCAGGCTCCTAGACAGAGAGCAGAACAGGGAAAAATGCAAATGTAAGACACTGAATCAACCCAGTTTGTCCTCCAGATGTCAAGTGCCTACACCAGTGCAGTGGGAAGAGCACTATATTGAAGGGAAGCATGTAGGTTTGGGGGAGCTCAGGAGGGAAGAGCTACCCAGGCAGAGACATCTAACCTAAGACAGACAGGAGACTCCCAGGAAACCAGTGAACTCAACTGAGATCTAAATGATTGGAGAGCAAAGAGTTAACCAGACAGGTGAGGAGGCAGGAAGAGGCAGAGAGTCCTATGAGAGCGAGCATCCCATTGCTCAGGCTTCATGGGGCACCGTGTTCAAATCATTGGGTCACTCAGTGTCCCCCAAACAGCTCTTGCTCTTTTGCAGCTGAATGCCTGTGCACAGACCTTTCTTTCTGCTAAAATAGTTTCCCCCACCCTTTTGGGAAAGTTATCTGATCCTTAAATCTAGCTCAAAATCACCTCTTTAAGCAATTCTACTCCTATATGTACCCAGTAGAAATGTCTATAATCATGTGCCAAAACATTTTCAGAGGAGCCAAATGAGTCAATGTGAATATAAGAGAGGGTCTTATAGTCACACAATAGAACAATAAACAGCAGGGAGAATGTATTATCTGCAATTATATGTAAAAATATGGATGACTATTTCGCCAAACGTGATGCTGAATGAACTAAAGAATCTGTACCGTGTGATTCCATTTATGAAGAGTACGAAAACAAACTAAATCAGTGTATTGTGTTAGAATTCAGGAGAGTAGTTATCCATGGGGGCCGTGGTAGTTGCTGGGATGTAGCACAAATTGGGGGAGTCTGTGAGACTGGCAATGTTTTTCTTCATGACCTGTCTGCTAGTTGCATGGGTTCATAAAATTCATGAGCTATTTACACTTATGATATGTATACTCTTCTATATGCTGTACTTCAACTAAAAAAAAAAATAAGGCTTCTCTGAGAAGGCTTCCCAGGTTATTGAAAAACAAGGACTTCAACAGAAGTCCAAAATAGCTCAGAAAATACTCTCTCTAAAAGAAACTCAAGATGTCCGAAAAACACTGAGAAAAGAGCATGGTGTAGGAGCCACAGACTTGTCTCGATTCCCTGGTGATCCTGGACAAATCCTGTGCCTTCCCTGGGTCCCATCCGCTGTTTAAATGATGCAATGAAGCAGATGTGCTTCTGGTTCTTTCCAGGAACAGGACTTTTACCAGCCTCAAAGAACCATGCCTCATCCAGCATTTTCTGACCTTCCTCGCCAATCACAGTCCATCTCTGCTCATGAAACAATCCTGAAATAATTGCACTTCTCAGCTGAGTGGTGTCCAACTTCCTGTCACCAAGGAACCCACCATACTTCTACCCCATGAACTCCACATACTAAAAGAGGCTCCAACCAAAACAACAAAAAAAAAGTTTATTGTGTAATGATTTTTTTGTTTTAATCAAGACATGTATATGTAACTGCCAACTTGACCTTATGATCGGCATGAAATGACCCATGTTCTGCCACTGGGTTATGTTATTACAGCTCCAAGCAGAGTCATATGTTCATTTGAACCCATAGCATGGGTTCCATGAGGATCTCCATCTGCAGCTTTATAATACAGAAAGTAACTCCAGATTCCCTATTTATTTTTTAAAACATTTTTTTAAATTGTGAAATAAAACATATATACAAAAAAGCATTAAATTCAAAGTACACTGTAACAAGTAGTAATAGGACAGATTTCAGAGTTTGGTATGGGTTACAGTTCTACAATTTTAGGTTTTTCCTTCTGGCTGCTCCAAGACACTATAGATTAAAAGAAATATCAGTATAATGATTCAGCAGTCATACTCCTTGCCAAATCATATCTTCTCAGTTATAACTCCTCCTTCTCCTTTGAGCCTTCTTCCAATCTTTAGGGGTATTTGGACTATGCCCATTCTAATTTTCTTATGTTGAAAAGGCTGTTGGTTATATGGGATAGGGAGATAGAACTAGTTAATGTTCTGTAGACGCTCATCCTTCAGCATTTTAGGACATATCTGGCCTAGGAACCCATCTGGAGATTGTAGGTTTCTAGAAAGTAATTATAGTGCATGAAACTTTTGTAGAATCTCATATAGAGCCATAAGTGTTCTTTAGGGTTGACAGGAATGGTTTTGGCTGGGATTTCACAAACCATGATAAATAGCAACACCTAGCTGAAGATTGCATAAGAGTAGCCCCAAAATGGTCCGTTGACACTATTTGAACTTTGTCAGCCACTGATACCTTATTTTTTTTTACAATTCATTCCTTTTGGTCAGGAAGGTATTGTCAATCCCATGGTACCATGGCCAGGCTCACCCCTGGGAGTCATCTCCCATGTTGTCAGAGAGACTTTCACCCCTGGATGTCATGTCCCATGTAGGGAGGAGGGTGATGATTTCACTTGCAGAGTTGGGCTTAGAGAGAGAGTGGTCACATCTGAGCAACAAAAGAGGTCTTCTGAAAGTAACTCTTAGGCATAACTATGGGTAGGCTTAGTTTCTCTACCACATAAATAAACTTCACAAGAACAAACCTCAAGACCAAGGACATGGCCTACTGACTTGGGAGTCCCTAATGTTTGAGACAGTATCAGGGGTTTCTCCAATGGTAAAGCTTAATATTTCCATATTTTTTTCTCCCACCCCTCAAGGGACTTCATCAATACTTTTTAATTATCTGCATACTCTGGGATGTATCTGGGCATTACATTAAATTATAGAGAATTACAAACCATCCTTCCCATTCTCGACTCCATGTGTTTGGGTTGTTTAAATGATTTATCTATCTATACAGGTTGAGTTGGATTATGTGCCACAGAAAATTTAGATTTTGGGCAAAATTAACCTCTCTTCCTTTGGTCTCATACAGTAGTTGAAGTTCTAAATACAGACAATGTTGTCCTTACCCCTGTACCATGATTTACCTGTGTTCCAATCTGATCAACTTCATTCTTATCTCTAACAGAAGCCTGATCTCTTTTTCAATGTCTTTAACAGCTGCTGTATGTGGCAATGCTGATTTTCAGAACTGTAGAATTCCTATCTGTGTCTTAGCTGTCACACAGGTACCCAAAGTTCCAGGGAAATAACAGGTTATACCTATACTGCACAGCTCTCAAAATCTAGAAATAACAATTACAACTCTGGAATAAATGTGACTGCTATAAAAGCATACAACCTTGGCCCCAATTTTCTTATAAGTATTTTCTAAAAGGAGCCATGCAATATTTATTCTTTTATTTCTGGCTTATGTTGCATCACATAATATCCCCCAGGTTCATTCATCTTGTTGCATGCCTCTTGACATCATTCCATTCTGTAACCATATAATATTCGACCATATGTGTATACCACATTTTGCCATTTTACTTCTCAATGTATCCTTCAGCCACCTCCATCCATTGGGCATCATGTATAATGTCCAAAGTCAACAATCCATGTCTCACATTATTCTCACTTAGTTGTACAATCATCAACACTCCCAATTTTAGACAATTTTCATTGCTCCAAAGAGAAAAATAACCAATAAAAATACCCTCACTTGTTCTTCCCCCGCCCTACCACCACCAATTATTTACCCCTGCTATTGCTATGGTACTATTGATGTCTTCCTGTTATACATAGACCATAGCATGCAATAGTAGTTTGCCCCCTATACCCCTTACTATTTACTTTTTGTACAAGGTTCATACCTTTGAACTAGTTCATTCAAGAACTTATTTATATTTGTAGTGTTAATCAGTGGGATACATGGCTCTATACAACCCCTTTTAATCATGATCACCTTCAAAAAGGTAATATTATTTATAGACCCACTAATTAACTACCTTCACTTCTATCCATTCCACGTTTAAGTTCAAACTCATTAGCTAACTGTTCACTAATCTCTATATTCTATATTATAAGCCTCTGAATTTATCTTTACCAAGGTCATAAAAGCAAAATTACACAGTATCTATCCTTTTGTGTCTGGCTTATTTTAGTCAGCATTATGTCTTCAAGGTTCATCCATGTTGTCATACACTTTAGGACCTCATTTCATGCTTCTGCTGCATAATATTCCATCATATATATATATATATATATATACCACATTTTGTTTATCTACCCTTCTGTTGATGGGCACTTCAAGTATTTCCATCTTTTGGCAATAGTGAATAATGCTGTTATGAATATCGTTGTTCAAATGTCTGTTTGTGTCCTGTTTTCAGCTCTTCTGGTACATACCAAGTAGTGATATTGCCGGGTCATAGGGTAACTCAATATTTAGTTTTCTAAGGAACCACCAGACTATCTCCCATAGTGGCTGTACCATTATACATTCCCTTCAGTAGTGCATAAGTGTCCCAATTTCTCCACATCCTCTCCAACATTTGCAGCTTCCTGTTTGTTTAACAGCAGCCATTCTTATAGGTGTAAGGTGATATCTCATTGTAGTCTTGATCTGCATTTTCTTTATAAGCTAATGAAAATGAGCATCTCTTCATGTGCTTTTTAGCCATTTGCATTTACTCTTCAGAAAAATGCCTATTCATATCTGTAGCACATTTTATTATTGGGTTATTTGTTCTTTTGTTGTTGAGTTGTGTGATTTCTTTATGTTTACGGGATATCAAATCTTTATCTGATACATAATTTCCAAATGTTTTCTCCCAGTGAGTAAGCTGCTTTTTGATAGTCTTATGAGTCACAGAAACATTTGATTTTGAGGAGTTCCCATTTATCTATTTTTTCTTTCATTGCTTATGCTTTGGATGTTAAATTTAGGAAGCTAACTCCTATAACTAGGTCTTGAAGATATTTCTCTATATTTTCTTCTAGGAGTTCTATGGTATTGGCTTTTATATTTAGGTCTTTGATCCACTTTGACTTAATTTTGGTATTGATGTAAGATAAGGCTCCTCTTTCATTCTTTTGACAATTGATATCCAGTTCTCCCATGCCCATTTCATGAAAAGATTATTCCATCCCATTCAGTGGATTTGGGGACCTTGTCGAAGATCAGTTGACCATAGATTTGGTGGTCTATTTTTGCACTCTTGATTCAATTCCATTGGTCATTACTTCTATCTTTGTGCCACTACCACATTGTTTTAACCTCTGTGTCAAATAATAAGCTTTAAAATCAGGAAGTGTTAATCCTCCCACTTCTTTCTACTTTTTTAGGATATTTTTAGCTATTCTAGGTCTCTTTCTCTTCCAAATGAATTTGATAACTAGCTTTTCCAAGTCTTCAAAGTAGGTTGTTGGAATTTTTATTGATATTGCGTTGAATCTATAGATTAATTCGGGTAGAATTGACATATTAACTACATTTAACTGTCCTAGCCATGAGGAGGGAATGTCTTTCCACCTATTTAAATCTTCTTTGATTTCTGAGTACAGGTGCTTTGATTTCTGTGTACAGGTCCTTTACATCCCTGGTTAAGTTTATTCCTAGATACCTGTTTCTTTCAGTTGCTATTCTGAATGGATTTTTTTCCTTAATTGTCTCCTCAGTTCATTGCTTGTGGAAAGAAACATTACTGATTTTTACACATTAATCTTGGATCCCTCCACTTTGCTGAATTTGTTTTTTAGCTCAAGAAGCTTTGTTATAGATTTCTCAGGATTTCCCAAGTGTAGTATCATGTCATCTGAAAATAATAAAACTTTTACTTCTTCCTTTCTGATTTGGATGCCTTTTATTTCTTTTTCCTGCCTGATTGCTTAAGCTAGAATTTCTAGTAAAATGTCGAATAATAGTAGTGACAAAGGGCAGCCTTCTGTCATTTCCATTCTTAGGGAGAAGGCCTTCAGTTTCTCACCATTGAGTATAATACTTGCTATAGGTTTTTCATATGTGCCCTTCATCATATTGAGGAAGTTTACTTCAATTCCTACCTTTTGAAGTGTTTTTTTTTTTAATCAGAAATGGATGCTGAAAAAGAGAATGAGGAGTTTAACAGAGAAGATAGGATTTAACAAATGAGTATGACTGCTGAATCATTATATTGATATTTCCTTTGGTCCCCAGTGTCTTGGAGCAGCTAGAATAAAAAATAAAAAATTATGGAACTGTAATCCATACCAAATTTTAAAATCTGTTCTATAACTACTTATTAAACTGTGCTTGAGAGATATATTGCTTTTTTTGTTTATATGCTATATTTCACAATTTTAAAAAGTTAAAAAAGAGAAAAACATACAAAAAAAGGAAGTGAATCCTGAATTTTGTCAAATGCTTTTTCAGCATCAGTTGAGATAATCATGTGATTTTTCCCTTTTGATTTGTTAATGTGCTGTATTACATTGATTTTCTTCTGTTGAACCACCCTTGCATTCCAAGTGTAAGCTCCACTTGGCTGTGGTGTATAATTCTTTTAATGTGTCATTGGACTCAATTTGCTAGTATTTTATTGAGAATTTTTGCATCTATATTCATTAGGGAAATTGGCCTGTAGTTTTTCCTTTCTTATAGCAGCTTTACCTGGTTTTGGTACTATAGTGATGTTAGCTTCATAAAATGAGTTACATAGTGTTCCTTTTTCTTCAGTTTTTTGGAAGAGTTTGAGCAGAATTGGTGCCAGTTCTTTTTTATAAAATTCCCCAGTGAAGCTATCTGGCCCTAGGCTTTTCTTTGTGGGAAGAGTTTTAATGACTGATTGAACGTCTTTCCTTGTGGCTGGTTTGTTGAAATCTTCTATTTCTCCTTGAGTCAATATAGCTTGCTCACGTCTTTCTAGGAATTTATCCATTTCATCTAAATTTTCTAGTTTGTTGGCATATAGTTGTTCATAGAATCCTGTTATGATTTTTTTCTTCAAAGTAAAGTCCCCACTCTCATTTCTGATTTTGCTTATTTGCATCCTCTCTCTATTTTTCTTTGTGAGCCCACTAAGGGTCCACTGATTTTACTGATCTTCTCAAAGGACCATCTTTTGGTTTTATTGATTCTTTCTCTTGTTTTTGTTTTTCAATTCATTTAATTCTGCTTTAATCTTTGTTATTTCTCTTTTTCCATTTACTTTGGGGTTAGTTTGCTGTTCTTTCTCTAGCTTCTCTAGGTGAGCAGTTAAGTCCTCAATTTGATCTTTTTTCTTTTCTAACAGACATTTAGGGTGATAAATTTCCCTCTCAGCACTGCCTTTGCTCCTCCCATAAGTTCTGATATGTTGTATTCTCATTATCATTCATCTCCAGATATTTGCTGAATTCCCTAGCAATTTCTTCTTTGACCCACTGGCTGTTTAAAAGTGTGTTATTTAATCTCCATGCATTTGTGAAGATTCTGGTTCTTTGATGGCTATTGATTTCCATTTTCATTCCATTGTGATCAGAGAAAGTGCTTTGAATCATTTCAATCTTTTTAAATTTATAAAGACCTGTTTTATGCTCCAGCATATGAACTGTCATGGAGAACATTCCATGAGCGTTACAGAAGACTGTATCTCTTGGTGTTTTGGGTGTAACGACCTGTATATGTCTGTTATATCTTATTCCTATTTCTTTTTCTCAAATGTCTTATGGTGGCATCCCAAGGTCAGGGCCAAAATCTTAGCCCATCATCCCAGATTCTGAAAAGACTTTAGGTTCTGTCTCCTGATATTTCATGCTACTATTTTTCTAATTTATTTTCCTTAATGATCACAAAACACAATGGTGTTGATACACTACATGAAGTTAAATATCCTAGACAATTATTTTAATAATACTAATATTGGCTGCCATTTATGCAGCACTTATTAAATGTCCTGCTACTTCCTCATCTGGGTTACTGTGGGCTGTGGAGTTGGACCTTGTGGGTCCAAATCCCACCTTCGATCCCTCCTTAATCAGGGTGAGCGGGTACTTAACCTGCTGGGTTACCATTCCACACCTGTAGACGGGGGCTCCTGGTAGTGTTAGCTCAACGTGTTATTGGGAGAAACAAATGTGTATAATTCCCAGAAGCACAAGGCAGTACCAAGAATGTGAAAAGTGGTCCCAGATGTTCATTATTATTAACAGTCCTACTTTCTTCACAACAATCTTTTCAAGAAAGCAGCATTATCCCATTTAAGGAAGGAAAAACGGAGGCCCAGAGACTTGCCCAAGATCATATGGCAACTAATTCAGGACTTTTAATCCCCAATCCACCTGACTACAAAGCCTAGCCTCTTTCTACCATTCCCTCCTTCGACTTCAGCACATATCATGGCTGAATGTCCTCAACTGATTACTATCCAGAGGAAGGATATTTCAATTACTTTACTTTAAATAATTATTTAAAAGAAGAAAATAAAATAGTAAGGTAAGATTTGCCCTTGTCATAAATCTTCATTTTTCCAGAGGTCTTGTTTTATGGAACAAAACAAAACTGCCAGCTCTGATTTTGTAGGTATTGCCCACTTGCTTTGAACATTTGGCAACAGGCTAACAGAATCCCAACAAATTTATGTGGCTTTGGGCAAATCCCTTCCCTCTCAAGCAGGCCTCACTTTCCCCTTCTGTAGAACAAAGGAGCTGATGAAATTTCTCCCAATCCTTGCAGCCCCAATACCACCGCAGGGCCTCTGCCCTGTGGTAGCAGCTCAGCTTCAAATGCTTCATTCCTGCTCCATCTTCCAGAACCATGTCAGAGGGAATGGGTAAAAAATAGAATCCAACATCTGTTTTCACACCATAGCTGGGAACTCATTCCTAAAACATTTTTCATACTTGATCATTAGGGCATTTTGTCATGAGTAACAGGATCCATCCCCCTGCTCCCAGGCCACCTCTGCACTTTGCTGATAAGACAGTAACTAATGTGCTGATGTGTGTTTCCAGGAATCGAAGCTTCTCTGGGGCCGAGGCCAGCTCTGCCGCGTGAGTAGGAAGAGGCACCAAAGCCCAGCACCCATGAGGCCTTTCAGGGGAGCCGGCCAAGTCACTATCCTTGGGTCCCTCTTCCCTTTCCGCTGGCACCTGCCTTCGCTACTCGGGCTGGCAAGGATGGGTAACTCACTCCTGCAGCCAGTGGTCATATCCTTGTCTCTGGCTTCCTCGTGCCTGGGCCAGCTGGGAGAGAAAAGACCCTCCCTGCTTGCTTCTGCATCTCCCGGTCATGGAAATTGCAAAACTTATGTTAGTCCATCCTAGCTATGACTTAGGGGAGGCTTTGCCACTTGAAACCGTTGTGGGCTGGGACAGCCAGATCTCCTAGCTCCTCTGTGCCTCCATGATGATGTTTATAGATCACTGATTGTGTACCAGGCATTGTTCTAGTTACTTTGCGTGAGTATCAGCTCATTTAGATCTCTCAAGAACTTCATGTCTTATGTGATTAGGTGTTTTTTGCTTTGTTTATTTCCTTTTTGAACCATCAGATACAGAGTTCTCATATACCATCCTATTATGAACAGCTTGCACTGGTGTGATATATTTGTAACAATTGATGAAATTACATTTTTACAATTGTGGTATTAACTATTCCATGGTTTAACTTAGGGTTCATTGTTTGTGTTATACAGTTCCATAGAATTGTTATGTGATTAGTTTTAGTGTTACCCTGCTTTACAGATGAGGAAATGAAGCCACTGAGAGGTTACTCAGTTCCCCTAAGATCACAGGCTTCCAGGGCTTGAACCCAGACTAACTGGCTCCAGAAGAGTTTGCTTTTACCACTGTGCTAGTAGCTCTCAAACATTTAGGGCTCAGGACCCCTCTGCAATCTTAAAAATTATTGAGGACCCCAAAGAGCTTTCATGTCTGTGGGTCACCTCAAATCACTGTATTAGAGGTTAAAACTGAGAAACATTTAAAGCCTAAGAAAGCACAAGCACACATTCTATCAGCCATCAGTGCAATGACGTCATCACACATCATATAGCTTCCAGAAAAACTCTATGGTTGACCCACGAGAGAAAGGGAGAGAGATGACAAATGGCATCCTAGTATTGTTGGGAACTAGTTCTGACCTCTTGGATGCACTGAAAGGGGTTCCCAGGGGTCCCCAGCGCCCACTTTGAGGACTTCAGCGCTACACCCTACTGCCTCCACTACCTTGCTGCCTCCACTACCTTTCTGTGACACATGCCTACGAATCTCTCCCCTACCTTTCTCATGGAGGATGTAACGCACCCTGTAAACATTTATTGAGCACGAGGTGTGCATTTAGGAAATAACAATTTGTTGTGATTAGCAAACACTCCTGGCCCTCGCTGCACTTCCAGCCAAGGGGAGGAGACAGACGTGAGACAAAACGCTCATTCACATATGCAATATTGAATTTTCCAAATAATTAGAAAAGAAAAGAGCAGGACACAATAGCAGCAAAGAATCAGAGACATGGCTGAATCTGCCGGGTCAGAAAAGGCTTTCCTGAGGAAGTAGGGTAACTTGCTGAGGATTTGACAAATTCTAACTGTGTTTTGTAAGAAGAAAACTCTGTATCTCTCCTGGTCCTGCAGACTTGCTCTCCAGCCCAACCTCCTCTCCTCCAGCTCCTCCTGCTCTCAAAACCACCCCAGTCAAGCCCTCCTCTTGGTCCAAAGACCCCTGCCCTTGGACCCCTAGCTCTGTCAGCACAGGAGCACTTCCTTCCCAGCATATGGGATGACCACAACCATTCCCAGTGCACACGTGTAGCGACAGAAGTTGGCAGCAAGAGAGAGAGGAGGCATCATGGGGGAGTGAGAAGAACTCTGGGCTTGACGTCAGGAGCCTCGAGTCCTGGTCTCATTCCCCCGCCCCATCCATTTCTAACTATGGAGCCCCAATCCAGCCGTCACTCCAGATTCTGGATCCTGGGCTGTTCACATGATGGAGACCTGAAGCCCCTTCGCATAGACAGGGAGGCAATCGAATGAGTCGAGATGAGTTAAACACTTTGCAGATTTAAAGAAATGCACATGTATAAAAGGACAGCAATAATAGCGATAATATTTCATTGGGAAAAACACACACACACACGCTGATGGTGAGACTGAGTGAGGCAGCTTTATCTTTGTTGCTCTCAGTTCCATGTTAAACTCCACAGTTAAATATATTTCAAATTTCAAAAAAAGTCTATAATTCATAATTCATGTCCTCTAAGGGTGTTTTTGTCCCTCTTCTAAATGTAGAGCCACAGATGCAAAGGCAGCAGCTATCATTTCTTCAAGACAAAAGGTTTTGGTGATTCACAGTTTGTCTTTGCTCATTTTGATTATCTAACAAAACCGAACTTCCTTACGAGATCTACTGTGTGGTGTGTGGTGTCGCACTGAGGTCTCATCCGGCTTTTCAGCAAGTTTCTTCTCTTGTTAGGCACAGTTTTCCCATTTCTGAAGTGGGCAGTGGGTGCTGGGGGAGTTTGAAGGCAGCAATATATCTCAAAGGCTGGGTCCCAAAGCAGGGCAGGATCCCATGGGAGATGATTTTGAGAACTGCAAGCTTATGAGAAATTCACTCAGTAAAAAAAAGGCTAATCACTTTTTAATTCTTTTTTTATCCTTCAGATTATGTTAAGGAGAAATTCTCATATTGGTGTATCTCTCACAGTTACTTAATGCTTGCTACTTTCCTCTTTCATTGAGGCTGCCTCTTAGGACCAGGCTTCAGCAGACATGGTTGTTTTGCTACAATTTAATGTTATTATTTTGTTATCATTATGCATGTGTTTTGGGTTAATTTCTACTTTTCCGAAGCAAATCTATTTTTGTTTTTATTTGTTGTAGTGATATAAAGTTTCCTTTGTAAATAAATTTCTTTTAGTTTAAAAAAGTGAGTTGTAAACAAATGTAACAGATGCTGCAGGAAGTACATCCCCAGGCGAGAATGAAGGGCTTGTCACCCAAGTTTGGGAGTCCAGTGTGCTGACTTCCACCAGCTGGGTGGCTGGGAACACAGCAGCTAGGGGTGCTGTCACTCACCTCCATCACCCAGGCAACAGGTATCAAAGTTGGATCAAACAGACTAGGTCTGGGGATTTCTGGAATTTTGTTCTCCCACTGGCCTAGGAACAAAGAGTGCGTTCTCCAAGAATAGTCCTACTTACTGCAAGGGGAAGGTTTTAGCTGTTTTCAGTAGAAATGATCCTAAACATGAGACCTGG
Source organism: Myrmecophaga tridactyla (assembly GCA_004026745.1). Taxonomy (NCBI): domain Eukaryota; kingdom Metazoa; phylum Chordata; class Mammalia; order Pilosa; family Myrmecophagidae; genus Myrmecophaga; species Myrmecophaga tridactyla. Next base: position 16,700 of record PVIY010029494.1, read on the forward strand.
ATGTTCTGAGTTTACCGGGTGATTCCTTGCATATGAGCTCAGGAATCCTCACCACACACCTCCAGTGTAGGTTTGTTTTATGACTTCATTTGACAGATGAGAAAACAGTGGCTCAGACAGCTGAAATGGCTTCACAGTAGAATGATAACTTTAAATCTGGATCTTTATTCACCAAAGTTCATGCTCTTTGCATTGCAAGTGATGATAAGGAAGGTTTAGAAATAAACCAGGAAGGTGAACCCACTTTGTTTGTTTTATGACGTGAGGACTATCCTATGACTGTCATATGTCCTCATGACCTATTTTTGAGACTGCAACTAACATGCAATAAATGAACAACTTTTATGTGCATCATGCTTATAAGTTTTTAAAATTCTAACTGCTGTGTCAAATGCTGCACATTTTTAAGGCTCTTGACACATATTGCCAAAATGTCCTTTAGAAAGGTTGTACCAACCAACTCACATGGTCCAGTCTGAATGAGAGATGATCATTCTCCCACACATTTCCCAATTCTGAGTAATTTACTTATTTAAAAAAAAAATAGGAGAGAATAGACACCCCAGTGGTTTAAGGAGGATTTCCTTGATTGTTAGCAAAGGCAAATATCTTTCTGTCTGCTCATTGACCATTTATATTTATAGATCTGGAAACTTCTTGTTCAGATCAATTGCCCACTTTTTAATATTTTATTTATTCAGGATTCAGGTTAAGAGAAAACGTCCCAGCTTCTCTCTGGGCCCCAGTTTTTCAATCGTGAAATGGAGGTTGAGGAAATGTTCTCGAGGGCCCCACGGCTCTAACCTCATCCGGGACAGAGACAGATAGATGGATGTTGCTGAAATCCTGGGCACACACTGCACTGGGGTCTCAGCTCCTACAGCTTCTTTCCACTCACCCCAGTAAAGATGCACCAGGCTATAAATCTACTGGATCACCACTGCCAGAGTCAATAAATGAGCATTTATTGGGGCAGTGACTATCTTTTGCATCCATGTGAAACAAAATTGTTAAGACCTCTAGTTATAATTTAAGGAGTGATTCTATTCTTATTGCCTTCAATTTTTTTTTTTTTCTGAATAATTCCTGCCTGCCCTTATATCCCTACCTACCCCACCAGCAATCCTATCCTTGGGAAATGAGGCACACAGGGGGTGCCAAAACTGTTTCCATGACAATCAAGGTGATCCTCCCTGACATGTATCTACAAAAGAAGACATCCCCAGCTATAAAAAGGGAACTGCAAAGCCTTCGATAGAAAACCCATACCTCTATTCACCGGAAAAAAAAAATGTAAGTGGAAAGATTAATTTCTCATAATAGGATCCACTTAATGACTATCATTACATTAGAAAAAAAGCTCAATTTCACTTTGGATGGGTGGGTCTCTGGTTAAGGTTAATTTTGTTTAGTTGAAAATTCAGTAAATTGAGATTCCCTTGAACTGATCATCTTTGAAAATGAATGTGTTGGCAGAGAAGGGTAATGAGGAAAGTATCAGAGGTGAATATTTTAGTATCTTGGGGAGTCTCATATAATGCACATTTTTTATTTCACCTAGGTCTTCTGCAAAAAGGAAGAGTTGTGTGTTTTTCCCTTCTCCTCCCTCTGTGTCCCTCTGCCCCTCTTTTCAGTTGGACTGGCACATCCACACATCACACTCTTTATGGTCCATGAAAGTAAGCTACATGCACAGCTGATTTTAGAGTTCCTAGAGTAGCTTCTCCATGCTAACTCCACTGCTCTCCCCCTTTCTGAACTCATGGCCTCATTAACTGCTCTCTTGAGCTGGCTTTTGCAGAGGTGCCCTCCCTCTTTGTCTCTTGCATAGTTGTAGTTTTGCCAAGCCTCATGTTCTGGAAGTTCCCGATGCCCCTGATCTGCCCTCCAAACTCTCAGTATGATAGAAAAGGTAGATGCCAATACACCCAGCACACACCAGTACATTCCTGGTTCCATTTTCAGAGCAGGCTGTATTGGGCACTGCTGGGTGAAGGTGCTTTGCTGAATCATTGCTTAGTCCCATTGCTGGGACCAAATCATTGGTTTGCTCAAACTTGGCTCCAGCTTGCCTCTAAGTACATTTCAGATCATAGAGACTTAAAGCTAAAAACTTTATTTCCCAATAAAGGAGCTCTAAGCTCCTTGCAACTTAGAGCCTGTGTCCTAGCACTTGAAATAAATTTGTAAGCATCTCTTTCTCTACGTTGAATTCTCTTTTGCTTATATCAGCTAGAATGTTTTTCATTACCTGTAACTGAATCCTGATCAAAAACTGTGGCTTCAGCATGGACTTGACTTTTTTTTTTACAGATAGAGATTACTTTACTAACTAATGTTTAGTATTTTCTATTATAGGGTTTTTTTGTATTTTTTAAATTTATTAATTAAAAAAATTAACAACAAGCAAAACATTAAGATATCATTCCATTCTACATATATAATCAGTAATTCTTAATATCATCACATAGTTGCATATTCATCATTTCTTAGAACATTTGCGTTGATTTAGAAAAAGAAATAAAAAGACAACAGAAAAAGAAATAAAACGATAACAGAGAAAAAAAAAGATTATACATACCATACTCCTTACCCCTCACTTTCATTTATCACTAGCATTTCAAACTAAATTTATTTTAACATTTGTCCCCCCATTATTTATTTTTATTCCATATGTTCTACTCTTCTGTTGAGATGGTAGATAAAAGGAGCATCAGACACAAGGTTTTCACAATCACAGAGTCACATTGTGAAAGCTATATCATTGTTCAATCATCATCAAGAAACATGGCTACTGGAACACAGCTCTATATTTTCAGGCAGTTCCACCCAGCCTCTCCATTAAATCTTGAACAACAAGGTGATATCTACTTAATGCATAAGAATAACCTCCAGGATAACCTCTCAACTCTGTTTGGAATCACTCAGCCATTGACGGTCTCATTTCACTCTTCCCCCTTTTGGTCGAGAAGGTTCTCTCAATCCCTTGATGTTAATTCTCAGCTCATTCTAGGGTTTTTCTCAATCCCTTGATGCTGAGTCTCAGCTCATTCCAGGATCTCTGATGGACTTGACTTTTAGAGAATTCTGTCTCAGAATTCTTCTCTCATTGAGGCCAATTAGCACTGCAAATTGGGGCTATAAACATCAGTAGATACATTTTTACTTATGACTAAGCTGAGACTTAAGATAGTGGAAGGACTTGTGCAGCATCTCATTCTTAGAAGTTCTCAGCAGAACTTCAAGGCAAACCCAGATTTTCTCACTCCAGATTCCAGCTCTTTGTTCCGTATCCCACAATCTCAGATCTCAGGAGTTCAGAAAGGTGTCTTTGGCATAAAGTTCTCCTTCAGCAGGAATTATAGACACAATCAACACAAAACAGACTTGACTGCCAAGCCAAGCTGGCAAAGGGACTTGAACCAGAAATACCTCCACACAGCTCAGTAAGCTCTCCGAATATGGGATCTTGCGTTGTAACCTGCCTGGTAAGAAAGCCAGTACAGGGCAGTGAACATGTCCTCACTGCCATGAATCCGCTGTTTGACCTTGGCACACTAGCTTAACCTCTCTGAGCTTCAATGAGCTCATCTGAAATGTACAAGGGATATTATCTTCCATTTGTAGTGGTTGTTAGAATTAATTGAAAAACATTATGATAAAACATCGCAAAAAGCATAAAGTCTGTTCAAATGTTAAATTTTTGTGAATATGTGAATAAAAATTTTAAATTAGTAAATGATCTTGACTATATCTTAGTTAAATTCTTTCTCCTTTATTCTCTCATTTTCTCTCTCTCTCTCACACACACACACACAAACATCACACCCCCCATTTTACAGGTAAGGTAAACCAATCCATCCATGCATTCAGCAGATTAGTATTACCTAAGAACCTGATTTTGCCCCTCTCTGGGTTAGACAGTGTGCATGCAGAAATGGACAAGAAGACCGGCATGTAGATAGCTGTACTGCATTTAGACAGTGTGCATGCAGAAATGGATAAGAAGACCGGCATGTAGATAGCTGTACTGCATCACCAAAATGGGGTGCAGGAAGTTCTGAAGAGTATTGAGGAAGGAACAATTAATCCTATTTCAGGACAAGAGAAGGAGCTACAAAAAGGAAGAGGCAACTGGACTAGCTTTATGGGATGTGTTTGGCAGGTACACAAGGGAAGGGAAAGCATTTAAAATAAAAGGAGGAGCCCATGCTAAGACACAAGTGTAAAGATGTGTGGCTTTAGAGGATGGGAACAGAGCAAATGTATGTGGAGCCTGGAGCACAAAGGTGAAGAGTACCATGAGGCCCAGGAAAAGCGTTGCAAGCTAGCTGAGGAGTCTTACCTCAAAGCATTCAGGGATGGCTGAAGTTTCTCAGGCTCAGCTATAATGCTGCAGTGCAGAAAGTTCCTCAAATTCTGATAGGGCTTGCAATTAAAAACAAATTTGTATTTGAGGAAAAGAATTCTTTTAGTAGCTTTTTGAGAAAAATATTGACAAATGAGGAAACCAGAATATCTTGTATTCTATATGTGAATATATAGAATTAATACCTCTCTATATTAATATGTTGATCAATATATACTATATTGTGCATTATATATCGTTTTATACATTATATTATATATTGAATTATATATTATATAGATGCATATAATATTAATATATTAATGTTTTTCATTTACATGTTTTATTCATAACATATAAATATTATCCATCCCTAACTGCTTTGTAGAAGAAAACATTCAGACTGACATACAGATAGTAGTATATAATAGTATATATAGTATATATATATATATTGTGTGTGGGTTATATATTATACTTTGGGTTATTTTTTAACATGCCGTTACCCTACAGCCAGGCATATTTTATATGTTTTTGCTATCCCTCCCTCTGCCTGACCTCCTTTGTCCCTTCCCATCATTCGGTGCAGTTAATCCCTGTAAACGATCACTTGAAAGATTTTTTCTCCCAATCTGAGGGAAAGTTCTCCCATCTGCACAATCCACCCTTGACTCATCTCTCTCCTGCATACCCCACAATTCCAAACCTTTTGGAAATTATCCTCCTTACAGTTCTCATAGCCACCCACCCTGCTCTCGTGTCACTCAGCACTAATACCCCATTATCTCACTTCTGGATAATTTTTATCTGCTTCTTAAATATTGGCTCTCTGTCAAATTTTTCCATGTTTCTTCATCTCCTAAAAACTCTTATCAGTAATCTTCCTTTTGTGCATGCTGGGCTATGTCATTCTCCTGTTCAAACCCCTTCAAAGACTTCCATTGCCCCCAAGATCAAGTACAAGCTTGTTAGTGTGTTAGAGAAGGCACACATGATCCATCCTCTGATCACCTCTCCACCTCCATCTGCTACCATCCTCACCAATGGGGTTGGACTGGAGGAGGTTTGTCCCTCAATAAACAAGGATGTACTTCCCCATCCCATTGACATCAGACAGGGTCATGTGACTTACTCTATCACTTGCAGATAGAAGCTTTAAAAGCCGGTGTGTTGTCCACCAAGTTCTCCTTTCCCTCACTTTGAGACTGTCAGTGTTCAGACAGAAGCTGCCATATAAAGTTGGGTCATGGAGTAAAGACAAAATGGAGCAAAGCCACACTTGATCCACAGTGGTCATGTAGTATGAGTGAAAAATAAGTCCTTTGTCTGTGAGTCATTTTGTATTGGGCGATTGCTTGTTATTGCAGCATTAGCAAGCTTATCCTGACTGATAAATGTAGGCACCTTAACATCTTTCTTTATGCAAGCCCCCTACAATGCCCCTGATCATTGTGTCTTGATTAACCTTGCCTTCCTTGCCCAGAGTTGAACTCATGTAAAAAGCCAAGAAACAGCCTAAGGGTCCCTCTGCTGTGAAGCCTCTTCTGGCTCTCCCAGACAGACTTGGATCTCTACCTCTTGACTCCCATAGCACCTTATTCTCGTTTCCCTATGACATTAATCACAACATGCCATCCAGGTCTATCTGCATGTCTTTCTCCCCAGTAGACTGCCAGCATCGGGGGAGGAGGGACGCATCCTCTTGTCTCCACATCTCTAGGCATTGTGCCTAACACAAGTGAGGCACTTACTTGTTAAATGTGGTTGAGTCATGAACGAATGAATGAATGAGCAAATAAAGGTTGCATCATTGTGAAACTTTGAGTCAAAGGTATTCTGCAGAAGGAAGATGCCATGGCTTCCCTGGTAGGGACCCTCTCAGCCTCCTAGACTTAAAGCCTCTTCCAGTTCTCACAATTCTATAAATATTCTGTTGAAAGACACCATTTTATCATAAAAAATTCAAATTTTTAAAACCCATACTCTTGGCACAATTTATAAAGAATTATTATTGTCACTTACCAGTAGTTCCAATCAAGATGACAGTTTTTTATTAAAATGAGTAGTTGTCAAATGAAGCATTCATAAGATGCTAAATAATTAAGCTGTCTTCTTTCTCTTTTTATCTAAGCCATCTATAAAACATCTTTCCATCTCAGTTTCTATCTCTGTAAAATAAAATAAATTAACTAAATACATAACATTTGGTAAGCACTTACTATGTGCTACTCAGTATTCTACCCACTTTCATGTATTAATTCTTTTGGCCTTATAACAACAACCCTATGAGGCAGATTTCATAATTACAGCTATTTTAGAAATGGGGAAAATGGATGCACAAAGAGGTTAAATAAATTATCTGAGGTCACTCAGCTACTAAGTGGCCCAGCTGGGTTTTGAACCATGAGCCATTATCTCCAGGGCCTCAGCTTAACCACTGCACAGTTCAGCTGATTCTTTTTCTCAACATTTAACAACAGCAGGTATAAAGAAGTTAACTATTTACACACTTCTTTCCTATATTTGTTCTCACTGACTTAAGCTTTTAAAGCACTCCAATGAGAAGTTTTCTTTAAAGCAAGGAGGCAAAGAGTTGGGTAACTGCATCTCTGGTAGACGAGGGCTCCTCAGCTTTCTGTCTGGCCTTCACCCTCCTCTGGGGTCATCTTGCAGAGAACTAGCTTTGTCTCCTAGAGGAAGGACAGACCTGAGAAGAAGTGGACTTGGGCACTTTTCTTAGCTCTTCTCACCCCACTTTAAGGGAGAGGAGAAGATGGAAGAGAAACATTTATTGAGCACCTAGTTTATTACCAACACTACATAATTTTGCTAAACTCCTAAATTTATAAGGTCTTGTTATTTGCCCCATTTTATAAGTAAGGTAGAAGGAGCTTAAGAAAGTTAAGTAAATTCCCCAAAATCACAGTTATGGGTTGAATTGTGTTCCCCCAAAAAGACACATTAAAATTCTAAACCCCCTTCCCGTGAATGTGACCTTATTTGGAAATAGAGTCTTTGAAGATGTAATTACTCAAAATGAGGCTAAACTGGATTGGAGTGGGCCCTATTCCAATATGACTGGTGATCTTATAAGAAAAAAATTTGGACACAGAGACAGACACAGGGGAGAAGGCCAGGTGGCGATGGAGGCAGAGCTCAAAGTGCTGCCACTGCAAGCCAAGGCACGCCAAAGACTGCTGGCAGACCACCAGAAGCGAGAAGAAGCAAGGAAGGATTCTTCCCCGCAGGTTTCAGAGGGAGTATGATCCTGATGACAACTTGATTGTAGACTTCCATCCTCCAGAACTAGGCGACAATCAATTTTTGTTGTTTTAAGCCCCCTAGTTTGAGGTACTTCAACAGCAGCCCTGGAGACCAAAATGGTCACCAAGATGGTAAATGGCGGCACTGGCTGTGCAACCCACACGAACTCAAATGCACCTTTTGCAGAACCCAGTGGAACGCTCCACAGTCTCTTGGTCCATCAGAGTGCCCTGAATGATTGTGGGATTCATCTTGCCAGTGGGATTCTGTTCCACCTTCCCATGGACGGGAGGCTGCATGGGAAACTCCATTCATGTGGGGAAATCTGCTTCAACCAGTGCATAGGACAAATCCACCTCCTGGAGTTCAGCACCTCCTGTTCCTTTTCCTGATGCCCCACAATTTGTCCATTACCCTTATCCACCCCAGGATCAGGGGCTGGTGAGAAGATGCCCGGATTTTGTCTGGGACCCTGAACTACACATGATTCTCTGCTGGCCCATCAGTGACAGAGGATGGAGATAGACTCATGAGGCCATTCAGGCACCTGCTGTACATGAAGAGCCCATTGGAACCATCAGATGAAAGCTCCAGGTTCACAGAAACTCTAAGAAAATCATCCCAATAAAACAGTGATGAACAAGCTGGTAGAAAGGGGATAGAGTAGGGGAAAGAGACCAGATGGTATTCTTCCAAAACTAAAGATTCTCAATAAATTTTTTCCCCAGATTTCCAGCTCCATTGGACTTTCCCACTGTTTTCTTGGGTAAGTGACCTGACCTGCTCTTGCCTCTTCAGTAAGAGTGTCAATAGTGCAATCACAGGGCTATGGTCCCCCAATCACAGCAGGCAGCAAACAGCAGGAGCTCAATAAATGGTAACTTCCTTCCTTGCCCTTTCCTATGTACATAAGGCCAAGGCAGTAGAGGCTGTAGAGCCTAAAGGTATCCCTAAAGATGGGAAAGCTGGAGCCAAAAGGAGGCTGTGATGAATGGGAATCCTCTGAGCAGTGTAGTCATGGCAACAGCAAGGCCGAGGAAGACAGCAAAGGCCTTGAGGTAGAGGAAGATGACAGCGTGTCTCCTTTCCAGCATCCTGGCCCCAGAGGCTCCTAGACTGGTCCCCTAGTGGAAGTGGTTCTTGGCTGTCAGGGAACTTGCCTGTCGCATGATAAGCCACACTTCAAAGTGTCCTCGAAACCTTTGAATGGAATGAGAAACTATGGAAATCTTTACGCATTGTGCCTTCCCTTAGAAAGCGCTCAGTTAGGGGCTCTTCCTCTTGTAGCTATTATTATCATTTTATCTCAAGGATATTTGTAGGGGCCCCTGTGAGGTTTTTGGCCTTTAAGTGACTCTTGTCGTGCCGACTGAAAAGCCTCTCTGAAAGAACCCTGCCTTGTAGCCCGAATCGAGTAAATGCTGCCAAACATCCAGGTTAGGGTGGAAGTCTCTGCTGCTCACTGAACCCCTCTGAGCCTCAATTTCCCTACCTGTGACCCAGAGATATTCTGGACATTGCAGGGCAATTGGAAAGTGACCAGCGCAGGGCTTGGCACAGCAGAGGACCTGAAAAGTGGGTGTACCCTTTCTTTTCCTGCTCCCCCCCTGGGAAAGTGCAGAAAGCAATGGTAAGGACCCCCTGGGGCTTCTCTGACCACCTGACCGGAGGGCCCGGGTGGAGTGCAGGAAGGGGGTGGTGTGGCGTGGAGCGGGTCAGCTTCTGTCCCCGCTGACCGGCGATTGGGAAACAGGCTTCCCATCTGCCGGGCTGCTCGCCTGCTGCCCGGCCCTTCCCAGAACAATAGCAGGATGCAGACCTGCGCTTCCCAGCAGCGGCGGGCAGGACCTCGGGCTGGCTAGGTCGGACCAGGCCGAACAGGGCCTGGCCCAAACACACAGAAAGCCAACAGCCTTCGCGACAGATGCAGAGCCCCTGGTGCAGCCCTGGAACTCTCCCCTCCTGGTTCAGTCACAAAGGTGACCAAGTCAAGCGTGGGGGTGACCGGGAGGTCTGGGAGTCTTTGGACCTGTCTGAGAGGTGGGAAAGGAAGCTCCAGGCTTTCCTGATGGGCTCCACATTCTGGAGCCTGCCACTCTTGGCAGGAGCTGATGTTCGGATTCCTGGTGTTCCCTAATGGGTCTCCATCAGACACTACATTGTCCCTCATGATAATATAATAAGCTACCTTTTATTTTCTTTAACTGAGCACCTACTATGTGCCAGGCCCCAGGCTAGGGTGTTATCTTAGTACTACTCCAAACTGCCACAGACAGAAGTAGCATCAACATGTTTGTGTTCCTCATCCTTGCTAGTTCTCCACCCTCTGAGAAGTAGTCTTGGCTCCTAAGACTGTATTTGGTAAGGTTCCCACAAATGTCTTATTGGGGGAAATACTGATTAAAAAAGAAAAAGTGGGGGAGGAAATATTTACAGAGGTGAACATCAGGCAGATGGCTTTCCTGAGGTTGCACAGCTCAGAAGTGGCTGAGCTGGGAGTAAACCCCCAGGGCTTGCATTCTTCCCACCACATTTGTTCACTGCATGGGTGTCCACTTCCCAGTTCACCAGCGAGTCTCTCCCTTCCCCAGGAACAAAATGTATGGGTGCCACAATAGAGTATCACCCCACCCCCACCTGGTGGGGAAATAGGTCCAGAGAGGGCAGGTGTGGGCCTGGGCAGCAAATGGTGGCCACTCAGAAGCCCAGGACAATGTTTGTGTTCCTCATCCTTGCTAGTTCTCCACCCTCTGAGAAGTAGTCTTGGCTCCTAAGACTGTATTTGGTAAGGTTCCCACAAATGTCTTATTGGGGGAAATATTGATTAAAAAAGAAAAAGTGGGGGAGGAAATATTTTCTGAGCACCTTTTATGTGCCAGGCTTGCTCTTATTTACGTGCAATGACCCCTGTACTAGTCATTTCGGAAACCTTGCCACACACGCTCATCGTTGAACCCTCACACCTAAGGCTGCTTACTTCCACACCATGACTTTCCACTCAAGGGCTCTTCTTCCTGGCTGGAAGACCATGCTTGACTCATGGACAGGCAAATCAGAAGATGCTTTCAAACAGTGACAGATGGGGCACTGGCAGATAAATAGTCCAGCTTGCTCTCCTCCCAGTGAGAGTATGACCTGGAGTAACCCAAGGGGGCTGACCTCCAGTCACTCTGCAACTGTTTTGACGTGCCCTTTCCCTCTCTCAGATCCCCTCTTCCTACCAGTGTCCCCTGGCATCTCCTCCCAGGTGTACTCGAATGACAGCTGTCCACTCAAGAAGGCCACCATCCTGGAACATGAAAGCCAGGTGGGAAATTGGAAACTCTTTTTTTCCATGTGGTCTGATTCGTGCTACTGGGTATTCATCTCAGCAGATCGCATCCTCCCTAAGAGCAAGGACCAGCATGGCACATAGAGGGCTGGAAGAGGAATTTACCACCCAAGAGGGTCACACGTTAGCTGGGGGCTCCGTGGTTTGCCAGGTAGCAGGTGCTCCAAAATTAGAATCCAAAATCAGATTCTGGGCAAAAGATTTTTTTAAAAAATGTTTTTCTTAATACCTACTATGTGCCATTCAGCCTGCTAAATGACCTGTATACGTTATTTCTTTTAAACCTCTTGATATATCTGAGTAGGTTATTGGCAGATTACAAATGAAGGAACATACTAACCTCAGAAGGGTTAGTATGCACAAATTACATGGCTGGGCTGCTCTGTCATCTGGAGGCTTGACTGGGGAGGACTCCACCTCCAAGTAGGCTTGGGTTCTTGGCAGAATTTGCTTTTTGGAGGCTGTATGCCTGAGAGGCCCAGCTTCTCACTGGCTGGAGATGGGAGGCAGCCCATAGCTTCCAGAAGCCATTCACGGTTCCCTGCCATGTGACCCTCTCCGTGGGTGGTTCACGACACAGCTGTCTGCTACTACAAGGCAAACAGGAATCTCTCACTCCAGTTTGCTAAAATGAAATCTTATATAATGCAACATCATGGCAGTTGCATGTGTGCCTGTACCCTGGCCAGGCAATGGATAGATTTATTATTATTTATATTATATATGATGTATTATTATATATCATCATCATTTGTAATAATTTCTATTATTATTTCTTATAATAAATTGTTATAAATTCTGTAATCTGAATTATAAAATTAAGATCCCATTTCCCTTTTGCGTTAAAACCTTCTATGGCTCCCAAAACCTATAGGACAAAATCCAAATGCCCTGGCCTGGCCTTATGGCTTCCTGCTATCTTTCTGATTTCATCTCTGTCCACTCCTATCTCTTCCCTAATCATGCCAAACTCTTACTTCTCCTTTCATTATATGCAGCCCCTCTACCCCTCATGCCCTTTGCTTTCCTCTTCGTCAAGTTCATGTACTCATCTTTGGAAATGCATTGGGAAGATGACTGCACTCAGCAACTCCCTTGTCTGGGCTCCAAGGTTCTGTCCATGTGCCTCTTTCTACCTCTGGCCACACGATATTGCATAATTTCATCAGACTGTGAGTTCCAGTTAACCTCGGAACTCCAGGACTTGGCCCAGAGTGGGTCTCGATAAATCAGGGACAATGAATTGCCTAATCAATACTGTCTTTTCTTTTACTGCCCTTTCAGGTTCACAGAGAATATGAAGTGGAGACTTACAAGTCCGGAACAGAGACATGGGGCAAAAGACAGCAAGAACCAACCAGCTGGGTGACCTTAGCGGGGCCAGAGCCGTGCGGAACCAGATGTCCTCTTCTTGCAGAATGGCCAGCTCCGGAAAGAAGCCTTGGCTCCCCTAAAGGACGTGGCTGCTCGGGTTTTGGAGAGCCCGGCTCAGCACTTCCCATACCCACTACTGCTATTCTCGGGGCTCCTCTTCCCCAAAGCCTGCTTCTATATTTTCAGATCGTTGAAGGCCGCAGCCAAACCACTGCTGTGCTTCCGAAAGCAGAACCAAAACACCCTACCAGCCACTGCTGCTCGCTGACTTCCCGCGCCTGCGCTCCCTTCCCGGCCTTCCTGCCCCTTTCTCCACTCTCCGCTCCCTTGTCCCAGAAGCCACATCCCCGTCCTGCCCATGTGCCACCTGCCACCTAGGAGTGCTCTGCCTCCCTGCGAACCTTCCCCCAGCTGGGCTCCCTGAGACTTCTGCCTGCTCTTAGAAACCCGGCCCCCAACCCTCGTCCTCCTTGAACCACTTCCCTATTCGAACTCTTTGTGTTCTTCCTCCCTTTTTATTCTGGGGGAAGCCTGTTCCAAAAGCCAGTTGTGACTTCTGTGGGTGAAAGGCCAGGATTAAAAATAATGGGTTGCCTTTTCTATCACTGTAGTTCCTTACCCAGAAGTAGCCACAAAGGCGGCATGCCCTGGCCAACCAAGGGGCCTTTAAAAATGACCTGGCCTGCAGGCCTGGGGAAAGTAGCCAGCAGGAACTGAGGCTCACTGACAAGTCAGGAAATGTATCGCAGTTGCTTTTGAAATAGAAGGAGTATTTGTTGTACTTGCTTCATAAGTGATGGACAGACTGACTGAGATCCTACAACCAGAGCTCATGGATGCAAGACTTGGTAAGGGAATGAAGTGGACAGACTTGGATTTAAATCCTAGCTGCATGACCCACGAGCCCTGGTTTTCCTTATAAAATGGGTAGGAGAAGGTTCCCCTGGGGTGGCTGCAAGAATCAAGTGAGATAATTCTTAAAGGGAGAAGCCCTGCTTATAATACACAGAGATATTGACACATTGAGTTCATTCTCCATTAAAATTGCTACTGCTTCCTTCAAAGGAGGCCTGCCGGGGGTTGACAGACTTTCTCTAGAGCTGCCTGGCCCAGAGTGCAGCGTATTTAGTGTCTTCAGGACATGGCCATCAGAGGCCCCACGGCAGACCTGCCCCTGTGCTGGCCAGGGAGTGTTCAATGGCCCTGAGCCAGACCCTTCAGCAGATCCAGGCAGTGCTTATGAGAATGCATAGCTTTGATGTGAAGCCAAGGGAAGACATGTTGTAATTATCTAAATTATTCAAGATCCCCAGAAAATTTAGAGAGCTGCAGGTTGTTTGCAGATTTTTAATTCCCTGCCTACCACTTGCTATCTCCATCAGATTTTCTGTTCTCCATCACGTTCTGCTGCCTCACATCTCAGAGCCTTTGCACTTGATGAAGCCTCTGCCTAGAATTCCCCCCCATCCTCTCTGTGGCTGTCCAACCAGTTTCTCTCTGTACAGCCCCATGTCCCCTCCTCCAGGAAGCCATCCTTGATCAACCCCCCACCCCACCCCCAGTGCTTTATACATGTGGCATTTGTCATACTCTGCTATAATCATCATCTTGGTGCCTGGCTCCCCAACCAGTCTATGAGCTCATCAAGGGTAGACTGTGCCTTGTTCATCTTCATTCCTAGTTCCTTGCACAACACTTGCTACAGACAGGATCTCAACAAGTGTTTGCTGAAATGCATTTCTAAAGCAATTATGTGATGAATGGAATGGACCAAAGCCTTAACATCCAAAATTTGAATTCTGGTTTTACAACTAAAGAGCCATGAAATAGGTATGTGTTCCTTTGGTTCTCTGCACCTCAGTTTCTACTTTGTAAAGTAGAACTAAGACAAGCCTCAGAGAATTACAATGAGAAAGCACATTCTCTTTCTCCAGGGGTGCCAGGTTTCCACAATCAGAAAGAAATGGAGAGTGGAGCCATTCACACTGACATTACAGTTCAAAACAAATTTGCCCATGGCCCCACTCAGGAAAGTTGACCTTGGTGTCCTGGTTTTCAGCATCTTCTGTATAAGGACCCTAAGTCCTGGAAGTAGACATCTCAGCTGGGAGGCCAGGCAAGAGGAGACCAGAACATGCCTTGGCCTCCTAGCCAAGTTTAGACCCCTCTGCTCAGATCCCAGCCAGAACTTACTGCCTTTTACAGAGTGAGCAATGGTACTGAAAGGGAAACTTCCAGTGGGTGCTCTCATAGACCAAACTGGGCAGGGTCTCCAGCTCCTAGAAGATGCATAATGTTCCAGATCCTGGCTGTCACACTGAGAAACAGAAGTTCAGCTGACAACCTCAAAATAGGACTGTTGTTAAGGAGATTTGGCAGTGTGGTTTGAGTGTCAGGATAGGCTCAGTCAGCTATGCTGCAGTAACAATCTCATACATACCACTGGCATAAAATCACAAAGGTTCATTTTGTGTTCACAGGATCTGTTTTATGGGTCCTGAAGACTCCCCAGGACTGCTGTTCTCCATGTGATGGTCAAGAAAGGCACCACCACATCACATGCACTTCCACAACAGCATGCCCTCCACACAGCATGCACTTCCACAGAGCATGCACTCCACATAGCATGCACTTCCACATCAACATGCATGTCCACATAGCATGCACTTCCACATAGCATTCACTCCACACAGCACGCACTTCCACATAGCATGCACTCCACACAGCACGCACTTCCACATAGCATTCACTCCACACAGCACGCACTTCCACATAGCATGCACTTCCACACAGCATGAACTCCACACAACATGCACTCCACATAGCATGCACTCCACACAGCATGCACTTCCACACAGCATGCACTCCACACAGCATGCACTTGCACATAGCATGCACTCCACACAGCACGCACTTCCACATAGCATGCACTTCCACACAGCATGAACTCCACACAGCATGCACTTCTGCA